>JAODPA010106038.1:26058-49712 GCA_025585075.1 Nepenthes mirabilis
AATAAATCCTTACTTTTTACTTTAATAATTCTCAAAAAAAAAAAAAAAACCAGCATGTACTTCAAAATATAGAGACATGTCATTTGGACAATGAAAATTACCTAAAAATTACATCATATATTAGAATGAACTTACCAAGATTGAATCATATTACACATCCCACCGCATAAGCCGGGTCCCCAGAAACCTGGACCTGGTCCGAACCCAGGACCTCCCGGTGGCCCCCAACCCGGACCTCCCGGGCCGAAACCCGGGCCTCCTGGGCCGAAACCCGGGCCTCCTGGGCCAAAACCAGGACCTCCACCTGGGCCAAAACCGCCGGGGCCGCCAGGGCCAAAGCCAGGGCCGCCACCAGGTCCTCCAGGTCCCATTGCCAATGTACCTTGTAGCTCTTGAAGTCTAAAAAAATTGAGCTGCTATTGCTGCTGCCGCTGCCGCACCACCGCGCAAACTGCGACCGCCGCCTGGAAGAGTAAGTTTCTAGAGGTTCAATATATGTGTATATATCCAGGAGGATAATATGACGCTGAGAATTTTGTATGAAAAGCTTATTTAAACTATAGAATCTGATGCTTGGACTATTTATAGATAAGAGTTCTACGCGTCTACGACAGGATGTGGTTTCTTAGCATGGAAGGTGTAAGCATTGAGTTCTTTGGCAGCCAAAACAGAAAGTGAAAAGGATTCACACGCAACATCTACCATTCAAACCAACTTTTCCACGTTCTGCCTGACGGTCAAAACTATGCTTTTTCCTTTTTCCTATATTTAATTTGAATGTGTAACGATCATATAGATATCGGCTAACTTTTCTGGATTTAGCTTCCAGAGTATTCTTTTGTTGCAGTTGCCTGGAAAGTGTTGCAGACCTTTGCTGACCCATGTTTATCTATTCTAGGGTTGCAAATAAATCCGACTAAGTCAAATATAATAATAAATAATTTTCTTATGAAGTTTGGATCTTTAGTGTTGTGAGATTGAGATTAGGATCTGAGTTTTTTTGTTGAAAACCAATCTCTTTAATATGGGAGAACTAAGGAATCGATAAGAATAAGAAAATTAATAAAATATACATATTGAACACTGACAAATTTTTTTATAAAAACTTGTTCTAAAATAAGAGATAAAACCATGGAGCTTTTAGTCGGTAAGATGTTTCATTGTAATGATTATGGTTACAAAAATCTAACAAATTGTTGGGATTTAATCACTTCTTTGTGGGTGACACAATAAATAAACAGTCATCAGGAGGACGCGTGATATTCGTGTGATGGTTATCTGATGATCCGTCGAGAATTATTCAAACGGCAAAAGATATTAAAGGGTCGTGTAATATTCGTGCGAGGGTTAGTCGAGGGTCAATGGAGTGGCGCATGACAGGTGCCTACTGTACGCATGAGTGCCGATTCTAGAATGGGGCTGATCGAGGCGGGCCCGAGAGGGCCCTCGTGCGCCAATTTCAGTGGGCGCGACTTCGAGCACTGCCCTTGATATAAACTCACTCCTGATACGATTTTAGGATAAATTCGAAATCATTTTTCACACAAGGAGCGCTACACAAAGAGAAAAAAGAGAAAAAGAGAGAAGAGGAAAATATTCAACATCCTATTGATATTTGATTTGAGTTTTGTTTTTCACTAAGGTTGGATACGTTAATCTAGAGTGAATTTTTAGGATGTATTTCATTTGGTTATTTTTATTTCTTATTGTACTTTCTCTTGTGAGTTGTTAAATGTGTTGAGGGATTTGTAATTAACAATTCCTCACTTGGGATTATAGTGAAGGAATTTCGGAGGAGGTTATTTATAATCAATATTATTATTATTGTAGTAAATTTGTTTAGAATTTATCTTGTGATTTTTTCTTTGATTGAAAATGATTTTTTCACTTTAAAAATATTGTGTATTATTACATTCCTTATACTTACGAGTTTGGTAATTGACATTTGGCAGGGGGTTTGGATTTAATTCCACTGTATCGGGTGATACGTGTTTTGGTTGAATCCTAATAAGTGGTATCAGATAGTAAGTTATAAAACTATGATTTGATATCGTCAATGTCGAAGAGTTTGCCATTTTGTGTTGAGCAATTTAATTGGTAAAATAGTTTCATTCTTCGGTAAGAAAGGGTGAGGAATATTTTGATTCGGGAAGAAATGGTAAAAATACTTCGGAGTAAAGAGAATAAGCCGGAGAAAATGAAGGATGGGGAGTAACAAGTTATGATGAATCTTGCTAATTGTATGATCAAATTATATCTTGTAGATAATACTCTTCAAGAAATTATTAGTTTGTCGGATCCAGTAAAGGTCCAGATGAAACATGAGAGTCTGTCCAAATCCTTAACAAAGAGGTTGCATGTGAAGAAGTTTTATGACCTTCATTTATTAGAAGGAAAAAATTTTGAGAAGTACTTGGATGAATTTAACTGAATATTGACGTAAATGTCGGCATTTGATGAGAAGATTAAGGAGAAAGATAAGGCTTTGGTGTTGTTGGCTTTTTTACCAACCTTGTATTATTTGAAAAAGATATGCTCAGTTTCGATGAAGTTATCGCTTCCTTATTTATAAATGAGTCAAGGCAGAAGTGAAGTACTGAGGTTTTGAAAAAATTGAGACTCTTGGTATCTACTAGCGGTTGGGGACATGGTAGATCAAGGAATCGAGGTGGCAAGTTGGAGAGGAGCAACGGCCGGTCCATACTTTAAAACATTGAGTATTTCCATTGTAGTAAGAAGGGTAACATGAAATGGGATTACTTCAAGAGGAAGCGGGAGGAGGGTGGAGGTGAGCGTTTAGAGAGGAAGAATCGTAACGAAAATGATCAGGTTTTTATCACTTCCTGTGGAAACCTTCTAGTTGTCCACATAGGGAAGACACAGAACTTTCTGAGCCATGAAACGAGTTGGGTGATGTATAGCGGCTCCTTACACCATGTAATATCGAGGAAGTCCCTCTTCACCACCTATATGCTCGGGGACTACGGAGTATTGAAGATGGGTAACGATGGTTTGTTGAGAGTTGTTGGTATCGGGGATGCTAGTTTGTAGACAAGTAACGGGATGAAGTTCATATTGAATGACATGCTACATAACTTGGATTTGTGATTTAATGTGATTTTAATTGGGAAGTTTGATGAATAAGGCTTTTGTACAGCGTTCGAAAATGGCCAGTGGAAACTCACTAAAGGTGCTTCGATTGTGGTAAGGGGAAGTAAGCAATCAAGCCGGTACTTGATGAAGATTTTGGTTGTCAAGAATAACGCTAAGGCAAAAAATGGGGCATTGGCTAAGGTGGTGGAAAGAGGAGATTGAGGAGGAGTGTAAGGAAGAATGACCCTACTGTGGAGGCAAAGCTAAAGGGAAGTGAGAATTCTTCAAGTTCAGTGAAGTAGAAGAAGGTATCATTTAACTTTGCAGAGGCATGCCGGGATTCCATTGGAGGAGAAGTTACCGAAGGGTAAGTAATGACGGTCATCGGTAAAGGTGAAGGGTTCCCCACAAGGTTGTGAGGAAAAATTTGTTGGGCTTTAATCATTTCCTTGTGGGTGACACAATAAATGGACAACTACCAGGAGAATGTGTGATGTTTGTGTGAGGGTTGACTGAAGGTCAGTCGAGAGTCATTCAAGCGACCAAGGATGTTAAAGGGTCTCGTAATATTCGTACAAAGGTCGGTCGAGGATTGGTCGAAGGTTAACAGAGTGGCACGTGACAGGCGTTTATTGTATGCATGAGTACCGATTACAAAATGGGGCTGCTCGAGGTGCTCTCGAGAGGGCGCTCGTGCGCCTATTTCAGTAGGAGCTCGTTTGAGCGCCACCCCTGATATAAGTCCACACTTGACACAATTTTAGGGTAATCTGAAATCATTTCTCATACAAGGAGTGCCACACAGAGAGATAGAAGAGAAAAAGAGAGAAGAGGAAGAAGTTCGACATCTGGTTAAGATCTAATTTAAGTTTCTTTCTTCACCAATGTCGGGTATGTTGTTCTAGAATGAATTTTTTAGGACATATTTCGTTTGGTTACTCTTATTTTTTATTGTACTTTATCTTGTAAGTTTTAGGTGTGTTGAGGGGTTCGTAATCAATCATTCCTCACTTGGGATTATAGTGAAGGGATTTTGGAGGGGGTTATCTGTAACTAGCACTATTATTATTATAGTGAATTTATTCAGAATTTATCTCGTAATTTTTTCTTTGGTTGACAAGAATTTTTTACATTAAAAACGTTGTGCATTATTATATTATTTATATTCACGATTTTGGTAGTTGACGTTTGATGGGGGTTCAGGTTTTGTTCCACTGCGCCGGGTTGTGCGTGTTTTAGTTGGACCTTAACACAAATTAGGTTCATGTAACAGTTTGATCAAAATGTAAACAAAGATCTGAAGACAGTTTTGATGAAGAACAAAGAGGAAGGGAGAGTCTGTTGAGGAGAATTCTCTTAATTACATCCAAGATTCTATATTTATATACAATCTGTTTTCTATACAGCATAACAGAATAAGACAACTAACCTTAACAAATCTGTGACTAACTATTATAGCTGAAATAACAAACACACTAATTAATTGCCAACTACAACAACAGTGAAAACTACGGAAAATTTCAGTCTTTAATACAACCTCTCAAGATGGAGTGTGAGTATCGATGACACCCATCTTGACTAAAAGATGATGAAAGTGATCATATCCAATGGTTTCATAAGTCTGTCTGCTAGTTGATGTCGGGATTTGACATGTAATGGATAATGCATTATGCCTGCCTCAACCATCTTTCTAACCAAATGGCAGTCTATCTCAATATGTTTTTTACAAAATACAAGATTAGCAGTAACACGTATGACTGCTTGGTTATCATTGAATATAGTACTAGTTGATAATGACGAATGCCCAAATTTGTAAGCAAATGGCATAACCATTGAACAACACAACAAGCAACTGCCATAGCCCTGTATTCGGCTTCAGGACATGAGCAGGCAATTGTATTTTGTTTCTTTGACTTCTAATAAATAACAAGAAATACGCAAAAGCCCGTCATTGAATTTCAGGTTTCAGGGTAGCTGGCCCAATTTGAATCAGTAAAGGCATTTAATTGTAGGCTACTAGATGCAGGAAAAAAACAGACCCTGAGCAGGTGTCCCAATAATGTTACTAACCCTATGAGCCGCAGTAAAGTGTAGTTTTCAGGGAATTGGCTTAGAGCATGTATTGCATAAGTGATCTCTGGTCGAGTGATGACTATATACAATAATCTACCTATGAATCTTCTATGTATTGTGGGGTCTGGTAATATGTCACCATCATCATTGAACAATTGCTAGTGTTGTTCCATAGGAGTTTTCACAGGTTTGCTCCCAGAAAACCAGCATCACTTAAAATTTTCAATGCAAACTTTCTGTGGAAAAAAGAAATACCCTTCTATGTCCTGGCAACTTCCAGACCCAAGAAGAATTTCAAGGCTCCTAAATCTTTTATCTTGATCTTGTGTTTCAAGTTGTACATCATTGCTGGGAAGTATAATATCATCCACATAGACTAATAGCGCAATGAAATAATTCCCTTGTGAAGTAAAATGAGTTTAGTCAGCGTTGGATTGAGTAAATTCTTACTCTAGAATTAAATTAGAGAACTTGACAAACTACTGTCTTGATGCCTGTTTAGGGATTTATTTATTTTATGTACTTGATTTGGATGCCTCTTGGTACTGTTAAATTCAGGTGGGATCTTCATATAGATGTCCTCTTCTAAGTCTCCACAAAGGAAAGCATTATAAACATCAAGTTGTGATAAATGCCATTGTCTAGCTGTAGAGACAACAAGAAAAGTTCAAACCATAGTAATTTTGGCTACAGGTGAGAAGGTATCAAAGTAGTAGAAACCCATTCATCTGTGTATTTATATTTAGCCACCTGTCTAGCCTTGAGACGTCTAATTGTACCATCAAATTTAAGTTTGATTTTATAAATCCACTTGCAATTTATCGCATACATAGCACCTGGTATTGGGATTTGTTGAAACACGCGCACAATCGGTGAAATGTAACAAACCCAAATCCTCCATTATCTATCTATCACCAAACTTTTGAGCACAAAGAATACAACGTAACTAAGTGTACAAAATTGTAGAATAATATTTAGCATAAAAAACCCTTCTTAATTAATAGAAAAATCACAAGATAATATTTGAACAAATCCTTTTTTTTTTTTTTTTTGGTAAGTAAGTATTTTAGATTAAAGGGAGAAAAATTATATATCCTATGCGTTAATTCCAAGTATTTTGACTTGGAGTTAATGCATAAAATGTTAGGACATACCCCGAGCAATTTGTACATCAAAATACACATACAAAAAAAAAAAAGAGACACAACATAGAGGTCCTCCATGAGGACAATGTTCAACAAAATCGACAAAATCCCAACATCGATATCACCATACTACTCCGGATCATCACCACTTCAACATCATCTTGCTACTTCGGATGATCACCACATCGGCTTCATCAAGTCACTCCGGAACCAACGCACTCCGGTCCTAATCAACTTGTACTCACAATTTTTGCTTCGGCAAGGCCAACTTCGTCCTCATAAGCATGCGCTCACAAATTAACTCCGGCCTGACCACACTATGGCCACTCCGTCTATAAGGAATACAAAAAGCAGTCCGGCCTCTTTGATAGCTACTCCGTCCAATTTATACTTAAGGCACTCCGGCCTCAAAATACACAAGCCACTCCTCCAAAGCCAGCTTCGGCCTCATAGCCATACACTCACAATTTTACTCCGACCTGAACACACCAAGTCCACTCCGGCGCAACGTTCAAATAAACGACAAAATATGAAAAGAACTTCGCCTGCATAATAAAAGAGCTCCGCCTATTAAAGAAGCGCTCCGTCTTTTCTTAAGAAAAAGCACTCCGTCCAGAGGCCTCCGGCCTTTTGAGGAAAAAGCATTCCGTCATTTAAGGAGCACTCCGTCTTTTAATAAACACTCCGTCTTTTAAAATTATAACTTTCTTTGAAATCTCTTCCCTATAGTTTGAGTAAATGATTGGTTGAATATAACCTCCCTAACACCCGTAGCAACTACAAGAGAAAAAGACAATGAGGATAATAACAATCAAATAATAATACGTTCTAAGAATATGCTAGATTAATATACTCGACCTTGGCAAAGGAATATAAGATATGGACCCTAAATGTTTATTTTAATAATGATTAATTTAATTAAATTGATAGATTTTTGAGATTAATTGAGATTTTATGTCTAAAATTAAATTTCAAATGAGAATAAGTTAGGCTAAGTGTGCATGACCTGTGCTTGATCCACGCTCATGTATATCTTGGACAATAGGTATATGCTTGATGAATACCTTTGGGATGCTCATGTATATTTTAGGTAGAATGTCCATGCCTGATGTGCACCCAATCAATGCACGTGCATGTTGAGACAGAATGTTGGTGCCTGATATACACTTGATGGGTACTTGTGTATGGTATGGATTGTGCCTCAATGCCTAATCCACACTTGATCGGCGCACGTGAGCCAATTTTGTATAAATTAGCCTCTTGTTTGATTTTGGGTCATTTTGAAGTGATTTTTGAGAGAAAAAAGAAAAAGAGAAGAGGAAAACAGAGAGAAGAAGAGAGAGAAAGAAGGAGAATTAAAGATAAATCAAGAGATATTTAAGTAAAATCAAGTGTAGGTAAGTGCATCCAATCATTTTATTCTCTTATTACTATTTTTTTCTATAATTTATGAGTATTTTTTTATTTCAAATGTTCATGTATGTCTTAATTTTGTACTTGAACTGTTTTAAACTTTGCATACATGGAATGTTACTCTCACTTGATATTACCACCCGGGCTGTAAGTTGATTTTCATAGTGCATTGTTTCCCTGGCCGTTGAAGCCCGAAATATTTTTCTCGATACCGTGGGTATCAAATTTTCACTTCGTCACCAAAAATCGGGTCTTTATTATTGTTGTTCATTATTATAATATTGTGCATGCTTATTAGTTTCGTTTACATCTAGAGTTAAATATCCCTTACGTGTAACGGATATTTAATTTAATTAATTTATTTTATTGCTTCCGCTATACTTTTAACGGGGTCGAAACACATTAGCACCGAAACGTGCTTTTTCACGATCCATTCCAGTCACAGATCCACTTCGGCCGCAAATCCACTGTGGCCTTGTCAACCACTCGGGCTTTGGCACCACTCCGGCCTTATGCACCAATTTACAGCACTCCTGCTACTCTTCTAGTCGCTTGCCCCACGTGTGAATACTTTGAACTTTGCACAAACTCTTGTGCGATCTTCAATTTGTTGAGCCACCCATAAGGAAGTGACCAAAACCCAACTGAGATCAGATGATAGTGTGACTCGCTCATCGGTATATCTTTCGATATTCAAGTCAGTAATTTTTCTTAGTCGAATAGAAAGATGGGAGAATGAGAGAGTGTAATGCGTAGATGCAAGTATGAGGGGATTAAGTGTTTGGGGAGGGCTAAGCTCTGTTCAATGCACTTGAAGGATGAGCCGCTTAAAGGAATTTGTACTCATGGGGGAGTGGCTTTAAGAATGAGAGTTGCACTCTTGGGAGAGTGGCTTTCAATCTGGGAGTTGCACTCTCGGGAAAGTTGCTTTTGTGTAAGGTTGAGAGGGTTGCTCCCGGGGCGTTCAAATGTTCAGGTGCTTGATTGTTCTCGACAGTTTGATCACTGGATTAATTTACATATCGAGATTGAGAGTGGAATCGGAATCCCCCTCATCCATGGAGGAAGGGATGTAATATAGAGTGAGCGTTGGGCCCCAGCCTTAGGCCCCGTGACTCTACGATCGTCAGTGGCCGACACCATGCGTCTACAGTTGTAGGTACTGTGACTCTGTGCCTCTGGGGGAGCCGCCATCATGCTTCCACCTGTGGAGCTTTGCACCGCTGTAATTCTTAGGGCAACAGGTTGGCGGTTGATGCCTGCAACTCTTACTCCTGCAACCGTCTAGGACTACACGGTGACAGTGGCCATTTGGATTCATTTGCTAAGTTGAAGTGAGCTGAGTTGCATCTGTGGGCCTGTCTGGTGGTCAGCTCCAATGGCCCACATATTGCTTGGCAAATTTAGGTCAAGTTGCTTGGGCCCACCATTGCATGCTTTGGATCTTAGGCCCGAAGGAGCTTCTTGCTAGGCTACAGCTTCTCGGTCCATCTTTGTTCTGTAGCTGGGGTTTTGGGCTGACCCGTCAACTATCGGACCCATCAATAACTAAAACCTTCAGTGTTATGTTTTTGAATGGGGAGCAATAAAATTTAACTGAAATCGGAAGGGTCCTATGCTCATCTTTAGTGAGTCTTAGGCCTGGCTTCCCAATATCAAGGATAAGGGGTCTATCAATTAGGATTCAAGGGCCATTTTCAACAATCTTCTACATGTCACTATTATGGTTAAATGTGAATAAGAAACATCTATGATGATTAGATAGAATATGTTTAAGTCCATAATGAACCCACATTTTTCTCAAAACTAATTCCAAAAGTCAGTAAACTTTAACTTGTTAATTTTTTATTAATCTTTTAAACTTAAATTAGTTGTATCTACGGCCTATCTTCTAAGTTTGAAAATGATGTTAGATAATATTACATTATAATCCATCCTTAATTAAAGTTTTTTTTTTTTTTGCTAGAGATATAAAGATTGGATTATGTAGATTTCTGAACTTGACTCTAATTATCCCATTCTAATTGTTGCTTTTTCTGTTATTACTTTGAAAGTAACTATTTTATTTTTACCCGTTCAAATTTTTAATTTTTCCTTTGATTTCTCATCAAGCAAGTGAGATCCTTTTTTAAAAATTCTAACAATTTTCAGCATGATAGGAAAAATCTCATTACTATTACTCTAACAAAATAAAACAAATATGCTTGTATTTTTATCTTTATGTCATATCTAGTATGTAATTATTAAAATAATTATTGAAAACTTAAGCGATGGATTTGCAAGTATTGTAACTTATGTGTTATTATACATTTCTATGAATCAATGAACTTTTGGATGTATTGTATTATTTGGTCTACATGCTCGAACAGAAAACATTTGACATTATACAGGATTATACACGAAAAAACCCCTTACTAGTTTTCTCTTTAGCCCTACATCTCTTACCTATAGGTGATATTCGTACTTGTAATTTGATTCCTAATCAAGAAACATGACTCACTTTTTTAAAGTTTTTAAAATTGAAAAATGATGAAAAGAGCCATATTTACATGTTGTTACCCCTACAATACCACGAAAGCTAACAAGTGTGACCCAAATTCATTTTATCTGGTCGTCTTGTTTGAAGATCAAACCCAAAAAATTTGTTACAACTTAACATAAATTTTGAATAGAGATCAGTAATGGTATCAATTCGTTATATTCTTTAAATTCATCAGCTATATTACATATAAATATAATACTTTTGCATTAGGAGTCTGATAGATTTCAAAAATACAAATTGTAACTATGAAACTTTTATTGTAATCCTATTTCTTGAAAATAATAAAATATCTCCATCTTTGCCAGAGGTTTTTTCCTTGGAGATTTTTTCATACAGAATCAATATTTTACTGCATAATTATTTATTATTTTACTATTCTAATATCCTAAATCCCAGACAGAACCACTTCTGAAATCTTTAAATTTAGCAGTGAAAACACCGGCCAGAACATCTCCATTTGGTTCCCATATGTGCTCCCCAACCATATTCACGAGACACGCTCGACCATATGGCTATGCCGAAATTCATGTCTTATATTAGAGCAAAAGAGAGATTGCATGCTTTATAACTCTAACGGGAAATTATATACAGTCAAATTGAACAGGAGGTCGCTTCTTTACTCACCTTCCTCAGGATGACGGAGAGTAACTTCCTACCCCATGGCATTTTCAGCCGTCATCACACAAAGAAGAGTAATAATCACAACACAAAACAGGACAAAAAAACAAACCAATTATAGAATGATGTTTATATGGTATAAAAAGACGCTGTTACTTGGAAAATAGCTGTTTGCAGTGCCTGCTCCGGTTGTCTTTGGACGTCCCCCCGGCTTCCCCAATGACAACCTCATTGATTAAATCCTTAAAGATCGATCGCTCGACATCCAACACAACACCGGATACGTCTGCATGAAAATCTGTCCAATTATCGAATCTATGCATGAAATCCTCCAGCAAAATGCCTTTCAAATCGTCTTCCTCTTCGTCTAGTGAGCAGCAATCCTGCTTCTTTGGTTGCAGCTGTTCTATATCAGCGCACAACTCTCTCAGAAGCTTTTGGGCGTTAAGGGTGTTTCGGACCAATTTAATGGGCCTGAACCAGGGCTCAGGAGGCGGCCCGACTGCAGCTAGCTTCTGGGCGAGGATCTCATTCACAGCATCAAAAATGAGTTTGCGGTGAAACTTTTCTGGGTCGGGCTTCAAACGGGCAGCTTTATCTGGTTTTAAGAGCAAACTGCTTGCCTTCGTCTGTTCCAACACTAAAAATAACTCGGGATTGATCGGGTGGCCCGATCGGTGCAGCTGGAAGGCTGCCAAGCCAGAGCCAAGATCTCTGAGTAGGAGGCCGGAAGCTAAGAGTATCTTAGATATGTATCTGTCTTCGGGCTTTGTGTTCTCGCACAGAGACGCAATGTAATCTGTGTGGGCTTCATCGTGATTGGAGTTCAACCTTCTTAGCTTCTGAACCAGGTTCTCGATGTTCTCGAGCTTCTGGCGACTCATCTCGGAAGTAACTGCAGAAGGTCGGGTATGAACAGAGAGAGTATCCGCTGAATCCCGATGTCCTTCCCCATTATTCTCAACAGAGTTCATGATTTCACCATCTGTCGCCATTAATATCGATATAAAATCATCATCACTGTTTCTATGTTCAAAAAGAGGAAGATATTAAGGAGCAGTAAACCAATTTTCACCAAACAAAATGAGTTTTTATAATGAGTAGTTCCTAAGTAACAAAACTACCCCATTCTTTGATCTACTGGGTGGTGATTTTTAGCCTGATTTTTTAGCCTGATACTTTCACCTTGTGATATCTGAATAATTTCTAAACTAGCTTCAGAGGAATGATCCAAAAAAAAAAAAAATTCCCCTTTTGTTAGCATGGGTTCTCCGGATAACATTGGTTCATCTGCTTCAGTGTGTATCATTCCACTTACCTCTTTAATCTACTGATTGCGTATACCGATGGGGAAAAAAGCAACAAAAAAAAGATGAACTCTGCACAGATATCCTGCCATTAATTCAAAAAAGCCTCCTAAACAGCATACTCATAGAAGTATAGGACCCGATTGAAAATAAGGAGCACTTCCAATGACATGCACATTGATGTTTTTCTAGTTAAATTACTTTAGATGAAGATTTGCACCTTTTTTCCCTATACTTTTCATTTAATTTACCAAAAAGCAAGCGTTTTTTTGAAAAAAATACCGATAAAATGTCACCACTGTTCTAACTCGGTAACATACTCCAGTAATGAAGCATGGAATCTCACAAGCTTTTTATGGATTTTAACTGGTCGATGCAGAATCTGACAGATTTCATACAGAAAAATGTGTCACCTTGTAGGCCATGAGATACTTGTTTCACAGGGGAAGGAGAATCTTCCCCATAAGCACAAGCATCAAGCACAGAGACCGGACTAGGAACAGGATTTTCTGGACAGGTAGCAGGAGAATCTTCTACTGAATCATCGTCAATCAGCCTGAAGCTTGAATCCTGAAACATAGGGAAAGAACCCACTTAGCCAAATGATTATCACAATGAAAAGTCCAAACAAGATTAACACTACATACCGGCATTTCTCCAGAAACAGAACAATTGAAATCCTCAGCAAATGGGATTTGGCAGTGAGTTATCTCCGTGGAACACTCCAAACTGGTCACTTCCAGATCTGTCTTAGAGTCCAATGTTAAACAATTGTCAGATTGCTTGGAAATATCGTCTCCACGGCCACTCGAATTTCCATTCTCCCTACTTCCCTCACACAATTGGTCATCACTTTGCTGCATATTAAAGGACTTTGTTCTGCGTCTCCCACCAGGGGAACTAGATTCAGAAGGCTGCCGGTTGTTTTGCCGACTTGATTTGTTTGAATCTGGAGGGGTGGGTGGCCGAGATTTCTTGTCAAAATCAAGCTTCCTTTGTTGCAATTTTGGGCTTATGGATCCTGAGTTCTTAATTGAGCTTGAAGTATTGTCTTTGGCGGGTGGTTGAGGCCTTGTCATAGTTTGAGCCACTCTTAAGTTCCTGCTACTTGTCTTCCTATTGAGGGGCAAACCAGTGCGATCTCTGTGACTATCTTTAGGAGTCTGTTCCCTAGCTGTACGTCTGCTTGCTGAATTATTCTTCTGACCCACACTATCGCTACTGTTATATCGATGAAGACCTGGTAAACCATTAATGTGAATGAAGGAAGCAGGACTACCATCCTTCTGAATAAGTTTTGTGGGTTTAATTATCACAATAGGTGATTCAAATGCTTTTGCAGAGCCATTTCCCCTGAGCATGGAACCCACAGCATGATTCTTATGCAGGTCTTGCGAGCTGATCAATGCTGGGTTCGAACCAGAAGCTTTATATTTTCGATTGTCACCTCTTCTAGTTCCCACACCTGATGTCTGCTCTTCTTTCGGGTTCTCCAGGAGCCCCTTAGCCTGCATTGCTTCGAGTATCTGTTTTACAGCTCTAAGATCCTTCCCAGAATGTTTGAACTCTAGATCTTTCAACCTTGTGTCACTCTCGCAATAAACTGAAGGGGATTTCATTTGCTTCAGACTCCACTTTGGAGAAACCTGAGAACCATTGAGATGTTTCCATGGTGCTGGTTCAATTGGAAACTTTGAACTTGAAATTGGCTTTTTGACTGCATCGGGATTCTTCCATCGAGATGAAGTTGGTTTCTTTGTCTTGCTCCTCGGGGAGTTTGGTAGTTGAATTGGCCTCCATACATCAGATGTTTCTAAAGGTACTGAACAGCAGCCAGTATCTGTAAGTGAGTAAGTTTTAATAGGACCCAATTGATTTGTAGTCAAAGGCATTTCATTGGGCAATGCTTCCAAGCCCATCAACTTTGCCACGACACTAGAATGGCGTGCCTGGATTGCTGCCGGTTTCTGTAGACTTGAAATTCTCTCATTAGAGCCATCACTGCCTCTTTGCAAATTCCTAGAAACATTAGTTAGTTCAGGATCAGAGTTTGAGCCTCGTGCTGTACTCTCTCTACTGTCCAATGAAAGTCTTGGCATGTCCTTGATTTTATGGGCGGATTTAAAAGTATCTTGAGACTCAAAAGACAAATGGTTTACTTCTCTCCCATCATAAGAAAAACGAGGAGCATCTCTGGAAATTGAGCCATCCATCGGTTCATAAAACAATTTAGGAACTTCTTTTTCAGCGTAATACCAAGGAGCTTCACGCAGTTTAGCAAGAACTCTAAGCGACTCTTTGAGATCAACTGACAACTCGTGTTTCCCATTCATCCCAACTGCTAATGATCCATCCATGGATTTGGACATCTGCAAAGCTCTTGGTGAGTCTCTATATTTTAAATCATGGCCCACTCCTTCTTGGGTTTCCGTTTGAACTGACTGTCCCTGAGAATCTTGGTAAATAGAATCCTTGACCACATCCCGAAGGTCAAGGAAGTGCCTTCCAAACTTGGGGTTGGCACTTAGTTGGGATATGATGGGGTCCCTCGATGAAATTTCGGGAAAAATAATTGGTTCTAAAGAAGAGGAATCTGGTTTGCCTGCTCTCCCACAATCGAGAGAGGAAAATGATGATGAACGAGAAGATGAGGAGAAAGAAGCTCTAGATGATTCTGTAGACACTCGTTTTTCATGCACATACTTGTTTGAGTTCCTTTCCTGCAGTTGCAAGTTTCACATGCTTAGATTCTTAATCATTAGCATGTACTCCACTCTGATGCAGGAACAACGATGTTTTAGGGAATGGATTTAGTTTGCTGAGATGATGTCACTACATGATGGCCACCCCTTTGCAAAGGCTACCCCATATGGTAATCATCATTGAACATGGAGAAAAAATATAAGGGCCTACGAGAGTTTATCACTTCTCTAAAACCATTCTTGGATAAAAACAAGACAGAAGACATTGACATAAAAGTCAGAGTTGGCTCAAAGATTAAGAGCCTGAAATATGTATATGCATTTTATTGCACCTATAATAACTTGTTTACCCAAAAAGGAAAAAGTTGACATACAATCTTTAACATTTCAACAATGGAAATGCAGATATATATACCCATTATTGCACTATTATTTGAACAAATAACCAAAAGAGGACAGTGACAGTGTAGAAGAAATATTGAAACACCACAGTGCATTTTTCAAGGAAGTGCTCAACTCTTTTAGAATCTAATATCACATGTCTGCCTCAGGTTAAGTTGCCAATAAGTCTACTCGTGGATTTGGTATCATGAATAGAAGGTCATATTCCAACTTCATGTTACAGAAGACATTGATTTAATTCCACTTGCTGGAGGATTTAGAAAAGGAAATAGTATAGCAAATAGTTTATAATGCCAACTTGGAAGAGGAATAAATTTTCCGACATAAGTTATGGAATTGACTTAGCAAAAAAAGAAAAAAATAATGGAAAAAATAATATTTTCAGCTAAATTATAGTAACATCCTAACTAATCAAAAATGCCCATAAAATAAATCTTGAAAAGCCTGTTAATCAGAAAGTCATGAATTTAAGAATCTTTACCATTGTCTCCCGATTGAATGCATTACTAGCATAGTTGTCTAGGCCGTTGAGCTGAGAATTATCTACAGAAGCAGAAAAGCACATTAATTCATATAACTAAATAAAAATAATCATCTCTACATTTTTTTTCTCAGCAATAAGTAGAGGAGGAGGAAGAAGAAGAAGAAGATAGAACAAAAGAAAGGTATAGAACCAAGATTGGGATGTAAAGTTGACTGATCTACTTCAACATAACATACAGAATGTAATCTATCATCACGATATGGTATACAATATGTTATCATCCATGGTGGTTAATGCATTTTTTTATCCAAGATAACTAGGAAGGAAGAAATGGAAGGAAAGTTCAAAAAAAAAAAAAAAAAAAGAAAACATAAAGCATGGAAAGGAAACATGAAAGGGACAAAGAAAAATGTATTCAGAAAGTTCAGCAAGAGCTCATGCATTCCATTCCTCTTCATACAAAAGTACCTGCCTTTAGGGGCTGATGGTTACAAAGGTTTGCAATCAGCTTCCTAACTGTTTCAATGACATCTAGCTACTCAGTTTATGCCTTGACCTACAGCCATACTATTCACTAACTGCTTAACAGTTCTCCAAACAGATTCTTGGCTCGCTGATTTGTTATCTTGCTGATGTGACTTGTTTGCATCAGTAAGTTGTTGCTGATCCAGCTGCTGCCAATTTAGCTTTGCTGAAATTATAATAGTGCCCCCGTGATGAAAGATCCTTGTCCTCAAGGATAAAAGGAAGGAACTTGTGCTGTGATAAATCTAGCATCTTCCCAAGCAGCCTCTCCTTTTTGTAAGATAGGTCCTCTGATTAATAATTGTGGAATAGTATCATTGTTTCCAGTAATGATTATGATTTGAATAATGGCTTCAAAGCAGAGAAGTTCTGCATTAGAATTGAAGGGAGGTGGCGTGGTTGGACAGAAGCAGATGATGTCGCATAATTTTTAGTAAGGACACGTGGAACACAGGTGAATGCTTCTACAAGGGCATAATTTGAGTTTATAGGCTACAGCACCAATCTTTCTTCCACAGCAGAGGTCAGTGTCCATAGAACTAGGCAGAAAGCTTCATTTTTTTTTTTATTTTGAAGACAGGTAATACTGTCAATATGGGGGGAGTTTAGTATATCCATATAGAGCTCAAGGCAAGATTTTCATAGTTGTGGTAGGAAGTGTGCTACCACCACTCAGCAAGGGACATCCATTGTAGCAGCTGATGAGGCTTATGTGAAGTACTACATATGAGATAGTCATTAATTGAGCCTCTCAGTGCAGCCATCAGTCTGTGGATGATAGGCTGAGTTCATGTGCAGTTGGATATTAACACCCTTCAATGAAGCTTGCTAGAATACGCTCGTAAGCACCTTATCTCGATCTGTGGCTATGCAAGTTGGCAACCCATATAGTTTGGTATTATTACTTAGAAATAAGGTGGCACCTATGGATGCTGAAAATGGTTGTGAAGTGGGCATATTTAGTCATTCGACCCACTGCCACTGGTATGGTATCCTTCCCTCCAGAGTTAGGTAACTCTTCCATGAAACCCATCATAATATGGCTGCAAGAATATGATGGTATTAGCAGGGGTTGTTGACGCCTTGGATAAGCTGATCCTCTGTGTTATATCTTTAACGAATTTCCCAAGAAAGAATGTGAATTTGGATGTCTTTGGAAAGACCTGGCGAATTAAACAAGTATTATATTCTCTTATAAGCAGCATTAGCACCCGAATTACCACCTACAAGGGAGTCATGAAATGTGTGATAATAAATATGAGATTAGTGGCAGTACCCACAGATAGGCTGGATATAGAAAAAAGAGGTTTGGCATTTGGATTAATAGCAAAAACAGTGAGTAATTCAGAGCCTATAAGATCACAGTCATAGCAGGAAAGATGATATCTTGGATCCAAATGGGAAGGGTAGCGGTAATGAAGAGCAGTCAATATGGGTTTCTCTCTTTGATGGACCATCTGCTGCCAAATTCTTTTTTCCCATTCATAAAATGTTTATTGTAAAGCAGACCAAACAACTTTGTCAAGCTTTGTTTTCTAGCATCGTAGTGATTTTCTACTCCAAAAGGAAATTTAAGCTTAAAAGATCAGTCTTGATTATGAAATGAATCCCCATAAAGAAGTGCCTCCATTTAGTTGCTGCCATTAGTATTGCTAAGTTTCATTTCATAAATGGGTAAGATCCTAGTCATTGTCCTGAAGGCCTGGCTCAAGAAAGCTAATGACCAAACATTTTTCAGAAGGATAACCCCTATATCTTTATGGGAAGCATCTGTATCCAAAACAAAAGGTTGAACGAAGTCAGGCAAGGCTAGCACAGGAGCAATAGTCATTGCTGAAATGGGAGCATCAATGGCTGCTTGTGCCACTTAGACAGCCTGAACTGATTTTTCTTTAATTAAGTCAGTAAGAGGTTTGGCAATGGAACCAAATTGACGAACATTTTCTTTTCGTAGTAACCTGTGAGACCTAGAAATCCCCAGAGTCTTTGTTGAAAGTAGCCTTGGCCATTGTGTCATATCTTCAACTTTGGAAGGTTTAGTGGCCACCCTTAAACCGAGAAAGTGTCCAAGATATTCAATCTATTGTTGGCCAAAAAATAAAAACATTTGGATTGGTTGGCATATATTTTATGTTGTCTACTTGTCTCTAAAGAGAAAAAATAGAATGGAGGTGGGTCATGTAGCCATTAATGGTTTTGTTGTACAAAAGTATGTCATCAAATAAAACTATAACAAATTTTTGATAAGACTCATTAAGACTTGAAAGGTGGCATATGCATTGGTGAGGCCAAATGACATGACGCTTAATTCATAGTTGCCTTGGTGAGTTCTACGGGTTATTTTCTTTTTCGGGCATTTTTATTTGCTGGTAGCCGAACCTAGGTCCAATTTAGAGGAAAAAGCAACTCTATGTAATTCATCCAATAGATCATCAATGACAGAAATAGGAAATTTGTTTTTGATTGCTATTGTAGTGAGGTGCCTAACTCATTACAAAACCTCTGACAACCATACTTCTTTACTAAAAGGCAGGAGATGCAAAGGGGCTAGAGCTAGGTTGTTTGAGTGAGGTTTGTAGCATTTTTAGAGTATTTTTTTTCAATCTCATTTTTTATAATGAGTATGTCTATGGACTCGGAGCTGGACGGTTTCATATTTAATTTATCAAAATTTGAGGGTTGTGTGATCTTGGAGGTGAGAGAGAGGTAGGTGTAAGAAAAAAGTCAAAATTGAGACAACAAATTATTTAATGGCCAAAAAAAAGGTGCCTGGTTTTCTGTAGGAGTTATAGAAAACAATTAAGCAATAAAGCCCGCTCCTGTTTGGAACAAAATATAGAGTGATTGGCCAGATATCATGCTAAGAGCAGCTGGTTCACAAGTGGCTTTCAGCTGAAGCTGTTGATCTTTTTGAAATGTCATTTGTGAATGATCAAAATCAAGCAAGATGGGACTATAGGTTCACATTCAAACCAATCCCAGTAATACATTGCAATTAACCAGCTTGAGAGTCTAAGGTCAGGTATGAAGGTTTGACCCTGCATTTGCCAAGTGAGCTGAGATAATTGGCCTTGCTTGACATTCACTTTCCATAAGTCACAGTAACAATAAGGGGCATAGTGTTGGAAAGCTACATTGAGTGGCCAGTGATATCTTTGGAAACAAAAAGCCATTGGCATCGTTGGCCTTGTTTGACATTCTTTGTCAGTACATCACAGTAACAATAAGGGGCATAGTGTTTGAATGCAACATTGAGTGGCTAATGCTATCTTTGGAAACAAAAAGCCATGTGTACTTCCACTATCTACCAGAATAGTGATTGGTCATTGAAATTCACTTTAATCTGAATAGTGCTACAGAGGGATCGCCAAAAAGAGCATTGACAAATAGTTCCATTGGATCTCTCTGTTCAGCTGTACTAGAAAGTGTGTGGACTCAGTCTATCGAATTTCTTGTCCTTGGATCGGTGGCCAAAATTCAATTTTTCAGTACACTTAAAACATAGACCGAGGGTCTTGCTGATCTGAAGGTAAGGATTGTGGTTGATGGTGGAACAAGAGGATTTGTGTTGAGGGGTTTATGAATGGTTGTGGATTTCTCAAGATTTGTAGCATTAGTTTTCTAACGAAGAAGACTTATATAAGGTTTATAAAATGAATTAGTTTTCACGGCCAGGGCTTCCAATGGCTGTTCGTACAGTTTAGCAAGATCAAAGGCATGGGCCAGAGAAAAGGGTTGGGAGATCTTGACCATGGGTCTCAATTCAAACTTTAGGCCACTTAGAAAGATAGAGAAATAAGTATGCATTATAGTGGTGGGATTTCATTGAGCATGACGGCTTTCAATTCCTCAAATTCTTCTTGTATAATTCAACAAAGTTATTTTGTCGCAGCTTGTTAAATTCCTCCACTACATCCATGAGTGTTCAATCTCCAAATCATTGACATATATCTCCTTTGAACAACTTCCAAGTGATATATCTTGGTTGCAAAACATGCCCTTGAAACTATGTATCATTTTTGCCTTCAAGGAACATAGAAGCAATTTGGACTTTTTGCTGTTCAGGATTGTTGTAAAGCAAGAAGTTCTTTGGCATTTCATAATCCAACTTCCTGGGTTTTGGCCATGAAACTTAGCTACTATTCTATGTTATTTCTACAAGCGTGACGAATGCTATGTAAATCAAGTTTTATCGTACAAAATATATCTTGTTTATTGGAAAAAAATTCCTAAAAAATTTAGAAGATGTGTTTAAATCTACTTATCTGTAGTTTCCAACCAAAAACATTATCTTCTAGTTTTCCAAGTTTGTACTGAATTTTCATAATAAAAATTTTCCACTGGCTGTAATGATTTGAGAATTACTTATAATAACTGAATAAAATTTGATTTATCAATAATTTTTTGTGTATTTTTTTTTAATGTTTTTCTATATTAGGATTACCTAACAACTTGATGCAAGATTTTAAAAACTACAAATGATATTTTTACACATTTTGCTGAGTGTGGTTGTGTCACTTAATATGAGGAGTCAAAAGTATGTTCTGTCATCAACGTTTAGCCCCCCATCTAATATTTCTACATTTTAAAAAAAAATAACTTCTTTGTATCGTTACTTCAATTATATCCACACTTGACTTAATGATGACAAACTGTTAGAGGAAAGACTATCATTACACTCACGCAAAATGATCTCATGGCTGCAACTGAGCTATCACAATATGAGTTCAAGCAGATAGTTTTTTTACGAAAGAAATATACCCAGGGAATATGTTTTTTTAATTGTTCCTCTCTCGAATAAGCGTACATAAAATAGGTTTGACTCAACTTGTTCACTTTATTAAGTCATTGAGTCAAACTCAAACAAGCTTTTAACAAGTAATTTTAAGATGAATTCCATGTAAATTGGTTTAACTAATAACTTCAATCATATCTCGAATAATTGATGCAATACTAGCAACTATTGGTAAACAATTGACTTTTGAATTTCGTATTTATTACAGAAATAAATGAACTGTAATTTCTTGGAAAAACAGTGAAAAATAAAACTGAAAAACAAAAAAGGATTATCCAACTTCAACAAGCCCTAATAATTTCTTTGGAATCTTGGTTTGTAGTTTCAAGCCCAGATTCTGATTTGGTGCAAACCCATGCAACCGGGTACTTTATATATTGAAGTTATAAATTTAAATTTGGTTGAATTCAGAAAAAGATTCAGAAGTCTAAAAATCTATGGATATCAAATTACTACTTCAATTCAACCCTATTAGTCCAAATCCAGCAAAGACGTCCTCCCCACCCTCCCTATTATCTCACAAATAAGAAAAACATCAAACACCTTCAAATTTTAAATCGTGATATTAAAAATGAGGGGTTTGATAATTGTGACTTCTAATCAAGAATAACCGATTGAAACCGCAGGAAGACTACTAGAAAATGTCCCAACTCAAACAATTACATACATATCTGCAAGAAATAAAAGTTGATATGAAAAAAAAAGAAGATCAAAAATTTCGCATAAAATGGCCCAAATAGAACAATTGCATAGCTAATACAGAGATATAAACATTAAGGAAAATTTTTAAAAGGCCCAAATCAAACAAGCACATATACGTCTGCAGTGATCAAAATACTAAAATAATAAGGAAATATGCATTGAAAGGCCAAAATCGAACAATACATGTCCTATCAGAACAGATATTGATCTGAATAGCAGATTATCAAATGATGATCTCGCTTCAAAAATTTAAACTTCTTCAATAACAGCTATATTCAAATAAAATGAGATTTTGTAGCACTTTTAGGACTACCTGGAGGAAGAAGCCTCTTGAGACTTTGCCCACTGAGACGCCTCCCAGAAAGGATATGATGACGGTCAAAGATTTGAAAGATGCCAGTCATGCAACCAATTTGCTTCTGCAAATCTGGATTGTCATCTGCTAATGAATGCAACAGTTTAGCAGACATTCTCTCTCTCTCTCTCTCTCTCTCTCCAGCACACAGCAGGAAGCTACAAATAAACCCTACTATACAACAGTCCCCACAAAACAGTAAAATCCAAAGCCCATTTCCGACAAAAATCAACCTTCAATCTTAAGCAACTTCAGAAGGTGGGCATACTGTATCCACCACAATTTCTGTAAGATCTTTGAGACTATCCAGAGACCCAATTGAATTCTTTGGGTATTTTGCACTTGACAGAACTTTGTTAAATCCCAAAGCACGAATTTCAACGGAAAAATTCAGAAATTGAATCCCCACTCAGAGCCTTCCGAAGTACGAGTTGGAGAATTTATCGTCACTGAGAACAGCAAAAGAAGTATTCGACCTTCCGATTTCAGTTGTTTCTGAATACTATCAAAAGTAGCAGTTAGAGCAATCAAGTTTCCTAACGCCATACAGCCACATGTGTCTCCAACAACCCACCTTGCTTTCCAGCTAATAAAGCGTGAAATTATTAAATGTGGATTGATGTCAATCCGCCCCGAAATAAAATTTCCCGCAAATCATAAATTCACTTTATGGGTTTTGCCCAAGTCCCTATTCTCTACAATGAATAATGAAAATCATCAGGAAGTGGAAGAAACCCAGAAGACCAAGTCAATTGATCTTCGCACAGAGGCCCATGGAAGAGAACCAACAGACTATACCCACAATTAGGAACCAGAACCACAATAATGAGATGCACCAATAACTTCAAATTAGTTAAAAAAAGAACTAAAATCCACGCAAACTGTACGGGATCTTTGGCATATCCAAGAAGAGATATTTGGCCGTTTCAGAGAACAAAACAAATGACAGCGAGAGGCGTCAAGGAATGATTGATCGTTTGTTATACCAAAGAATGTGCAATAGCCATGTGCTCAGGGCAAGAGATTGACTATAACAACTTATTTTTCATTAAAAAACCATCTCAAATCAAGAAAAATGATTTATCACAAGGTGAAGATTCTCCGAAGAGAGAGATGGGGGGAGAGGGAAGAGCTGTGTGACACAAAACCAAATGGGCATTTCTCATAATTCCATGTGAGCTGATAACGTGGGCGGTTTCCTAGATGTCTGCATGTGCATGTGAGCTGTCACTAGGAGAGCGAAAGTTCAATAAAGGAGAGGGTTCTGGTGGGATATGTGTGGAATTTATGTAATGGGGATGCGGGAGGATAGAGATTGAAGACGAGGGAGTGAGAGAGACCGGAGAGCATTGCCTCCCCTGCTGCCCAGCATACATGCCCCTTTCTACAAACACCTGTCAGCCGCTAGCGCAGCCGGAATCCCGGGGCTGATACGAGGGGTGCGTTGCAGTATCTACCATGTACTCTATAATATACAAGTTTCTCTTAAATTTTGTTT
>JAODPA010106049.1:0-20359 GCA_025585075.1 Nepenthes mirabilis
TAAACTATGCAAATTAAGCTTTTATAACACAGATATATAAATTCTAAGTTTAAATTTGAGTAGATTTTGAAAATTTACCTCAAATATAATTTTAGGGTTTCCTAAAGTAATGCTTAAATCTCGTTTTGGGCCTGAAATTTGTAAGATGTTTTCTAGAAACACTATATATAATTTAAATCAAGTAACAATAGTAAGAAAAATCGATCTGAAATAATATGTTTATCATTTTTCATCCTCAAGCAATTTCATGAATAATCTCAAATTCACTACAAGATCTGAGAACTTGGAAGTTGAGAAATGTTTAAAATTGTAGGATTAAGGTATATGCTTGAGCCATTTGTGTTTAATTTGAAGCAAGGAAAAAATGAGAGAATTAGTGAAAAGGAAGGAAGAATGTGCATAGAAAGAAAGAGGGGACTCTATTATGCTCATTTAATTTGGGAGTGAAGAGAGAGTGGTGTGTGTGGATGGGTGTTTTTAATTGGTGTGGGTGGGGTTCTTTTTTTCGGGTATTAGAAGCTCAAATTACGCCATATTTGGTAAAAAGTGAAATCTTGCAATTACATTACATTACATTGGGGATCCATAAGTTGACGTTGATTGAGATTTGAGGGCTGTGGCATTGGAATCAATGTTCTTCTTGATACTCAACAGTAAACTGTCATTTATCCTACAAAATCCATTGCATTTCCCTGGAATGACATCTGTAGACTTGTGCATTTCAACATGGCTTTGTCTCCTAAGTTGTGGTCTGAACGCCACTTTCTTATGCTCAAATGGAAAATTGAAACTCCCTGTTGCTGCACATTATTTTTCTCCTTCACTTTGTTGGGTCTGAGAACTGATTTGGGTTTATGCTCATGCTGTAACTGTCTTAAGTTTCCATGGTTGCAAATGTTCTGGATCAGATGTTTGATATTGTACAGTGGAGACTGTTAATTACGCATGTGTGTTTGCTTGGCTTAAACAGGAGTTCATCATATACGTTACAGGATTGTAGAGCAATATGACTTGATAGTTCTCTGCTTTAGTCGAAGAAAACTGCTTTCTGGATCTCACTGACATCAGTTGAAGCATGATATTAAATATGTCCATATGGATTTAGTTTAGACAGATGAAGGTTCTATATGACTGCTATTGCCATCTCCTTAACAGTAACAGCACTCTATACCAACATATAAATGTTTTGTCAGTTTTTCCCCATATTTCTATGGGCAGGGACATCATGCTTGTTTTATTGTTTAACTGTTGGTGGTTGGCACTTCACTTAGTTGAACTGATCCTTCTGGTTTAGAATTTGCAGCTTGAAGTACATGGCTGGGACTGGAAGTTCAATGCTGCTATCTTTTATTTTCTTCACTGCGGTTCTCTCTCTTCAACAAATTTATAAAGTTAAGTTAGCATCGTCGGAGCTATTCACTATTCTTGGAGGTCTTGTCAGTGCACTGCTATTTCTCTTGTCACTCACGGTGAGTGTTATACTGACATTCAGATTCCTCTTCTGTTATTTTCATAAAGAGAATAACTATCACTTTCATTTTCAATCTTTTCCTTAAATAAGAGGGCAAGAAATACATTCAGATGCAAGGTTTCTCCCCTTCTTGCCTATTGAAATGCTTGATAATCCAGGGGTAATGGTAATAAAGTAAAATCCAATTTCTTCAAGAGCTAGTGCTTTTAACAATGAACTCCACCCTCTTCCCAAATAGATACTGTAAGCTAAGCCTATGATTAACGTATGCCTGATGCGGAGCCATCTATTGTATTTATTTTCATATTTGGCCACTTGGATAGACTTTGTTTCAAAGGGAAGACGTCAAACCATGTTTTTCTTACTTGTTTAGTTGTCTTTTTGCAGTTCATTGGAAATTATCTAGAGACCTGTGGCATGAGAACTGGGTGGGGTGCTGGTAAATTTTTTTGATCTATGCCATTGCTCTTTCAATTTCTTTCATTTATTGCATTTATTGAAGGCATGCACTGGATCAATGCCACATCAAATTTTGAATGAAGCTAGCAAGTCCTACGCTCTTGATGGTAAACTCTGATCATGTAATTTAAAAGATAGCTAGTTGAATGGATAGATGAGAAACCTTATTATTATTATTATTATTTACTTGGGGCAAGTGTTCAAGTACTAATTTTTTCTAGGATAATTGATAAATTTGCATGGTTAGGAAAAAAAGAGGAAGCGGTAGTAAATATATAGATGCCATTAAAGATGTCTATATCAAGTAATTACTAGTTTTACTAGAGAAATTTAGACAAAAGAAAGAGTATCTATACCTGGTTTCCATCGATTTTGGAGAAGGTTTATGATATGGTAGCTAAGCCTTTGGATTTACAGTTGAAAATAAGGAGATTGACAATGTTTTCAAACATAGGATTAAGGCAGTTCGTTAAAATGGAGAGATGTATTTTGTAGCTTTGATTGCATAAAAATTCGACTTTTTGCTCCACTCACTGTATCTTAGGGTTTGCAGAGAGAGGCATCAGGCTTATTGGACCTTTGTGAGGGATTATGTATGGTGATTGCAATTTGTTGTTTATTTTATTTAGGTAAGTAACAATTTGTATTGATGTCAAAAATTAATGTACAATCAACCTCTTTAGAAGGCAACAAACTCACTGTGAATGGCCACCAGTACCCTGTGGAAGAGAGAAAAAAAACTTCAACACCAATCTCCAAAAACACGAGGCAAGGCCCCAATGAGAAATCATAAATTCTGTACTAAGGTAGACTAGTTGCGGTGACATCTAGGTTGGATTTCTCGATTGGACTTCGAGTAGTATGATTATCAGATACTCCTTTCTTTCCTTTCATTGATGCAGATTTCCATCGAATGAAGTCCCAAATGATATCAAACATTGCATTGGCACTAGCTACGTTAGTCCTCTAAAAATGACTTTATTCCTCATTTTTCCATATATTATAAACCATTGCAGCTAGGGTGAGTCTGTAGACAAGGTTTGAATGATCCTTAAATTTCCACATTCGCAAAGCTCAGATGATCCCACACTCCCAAGATTCATAAGGCCTAGAGCAACCTATTTTTTGTTGAACCATCCCCACACACATTTTGAGAAGGTGTATTTGAAGAATTGTTTGCGAGTCTCTAGCGTAGAATTGCACAACAAATAGATTGAAGGTTGGTTAAGGAAACTCAAGTGGTCCATCATGCTAAGTCTACCTTTGATAGCAATCCACAAGACAGGCATGGGAAGGTTGAAAGCCAGTGTTCCATACAAGGTTGTGCCAAACAATGGAGTTGTTGACTAGCTGAAAAATATTGTAGGCAGTCTTTGTAGAGAAAAGGCTTGAAACTTCAGGAGTCCAAATGACTATATCCGGAACCCCTTGGTAGGGGGAGGGGGAGTAATTCAGCCAAGAAGTAATAAACCCTGCAACCATCATTTTGGCCTTAGGTGGCCAGATCCAACAAGATTGTTGGATGGGTAGACAAAAGGGGCCCATTAGGGTGCCAATTATCCGTTACTATGGTGTGATGAATTAAGGGTCGAATATGTTGCCTCAGTTTAATAATTTTACGTAACTCTATGGGACAGATTGAGGAATCTTGATAGTCCAAATGTGCCGGTCCTTGATACGATTGATAACGATCTAGTCAACCCAAATGAAATCATTCCCAGAGGTGATGAGTTCCCAAAGATGTCCAGCAAGAAGGGTCTTGTTCCAAGCAAGGATGTTCCCAAACCCGAGCCCATCCTCTTCTTTTGGTGTACAAACTTCATTCCAGACAACTTTAGCATACCATTTCCCTTTGGCAATCCCATGCCAGGGAAAATGCTGAAGCCTCCTTTCAAGGCTTTTAATTGTGGCCTTAGGGTGAAAGAAAATAACAGCCCAGTATTTGTGAATATTGGAAAGAACCGAAATGCTGAGCTTGCCCTTCCCAGCAAAAGAGGGCTGTCTGTTTGTCTAAGAAGTGATTTTATTGGAGATTCTCAATAAGGCTCTTGCAATCCTGCACGGCCAAGTGAGTTGAGATAAGAAGCACCGCAAAGTATCCAAGGAACAGGATCGGAAGGCGACCTAGTCTGAAACTGGTCAATTCATGAATGCCTTTAATGATTTGAGAGTCGCCAGTGCCAATGGAAGATTCACTTTTGGACTGGTTAGCTTTCAAACCCGAAATCCTTGAAAGAGGGATAGGCACCTTTTTAATACCTGGACCAAATAGCAGTTGGCCTCAGAGAACATGAGAAGGCCGTCTGCAAAGGATAATGAAACACATTTTGATTTATAACTTTCCAATGATACTTGAAATTTGGATCAGACAAAATGCAGTGATTGACTATACCATGAAGAAACTTCCATCCCGATGACATGGAGACAAGGGGAGAGTGGTTATTCTTGTCTGAGATCACGCTGCCTGCAAGGAAACCCATCGATTCCCTGTTAACTATGATGGAGGAAGGAGTAGAGATGCATTCTTTGACCCAGCCGATGAGAAGCTTTAAAAATCCCATTGTGTAATGTGTGAGGAGAATAAAACCCTATTTAATTGAGTCATAAACCTTTAACAATTGTTGCTTTGATCTTGTCAAATCCATGTTTGCTCCACATATTGTAATTTGATTTGTGGTGCTAGCCAAAAGAAGCTTGTTGGACACATGCAATGTGAACATATCCGAAACTTTTAAAGTTATTCATTCAAACGATCCAAATTCATCCAGACTCTAGTAGTTATTCCTCCATCCTATAGTCCTACAACAGTTGATGGAAACACTAGAAAAGTCTGTTGTTTAAAAAGGATTGAATGTGCAAGGCCTATATGGATATCCAACCCTTTGAATTTTGGAGCTGTTTATCTAGTGGTTAAAATCGAGAAATGCATTTTGTAGCTTTGATCTTCATAAAATTCTAATGTTGCTCCACTCGTTGTAATTTAGGGTTTGCTAGAGAAGTGTTAGTCTAATTGAATGAAAGTCACTACCAAATGACATGCAAATTATTAATCAATCAAGAGTAGATGACAAATGTTTTAGGTTTGTGACGCATTCTTAATATTAGCATAGTCAAGTTTGATGGTAATGTTGCACTTCAGTTCATTCTTAAACCGCACAGTATCTAGTTAGATTGACAATTTGAGGTTTATCTCCAGTTTAGTTAATGCTAGCAAGTAGCAATAATTAATATGCAGTAAATATAAAATATCCATAAGGAAATACTATTATATTAATATAAGTTGAAGTTGAGTAATTAGTACCTTGATAAGTTATCACCAAGTTGATCCCTAGAGTATATTCCTCGTCTTCATTACTCTGATTGGGCAATTGATTCTAATATCCTTTGTCTTTTCCATTGGTTATGAAAAAGATACCCAAATAAACCACTACCAACCTATTCATTAGTAAAATACGTGGTACTCCCTGAATACTCCTAATAGACTTTTGCTGTGGAAATTGAGGTGGGGGTGCTCCATAATAATCAGTTTGTGCAAGGTACTAGAAATAGAGATGCCCATATCTGCAAGTTGATAAATCCTTGGCGTGAGGGTATTTTTTTGAGTACTAGAACTACCCCCTAGTACTGAAGGATTCAGAAAATTCAAAATTACCAGAACTGTCCATCACCCTTCGAGATGATGAACCTTTAGCTCCTTAGGTGTCTTTCACTCTTTTTAAGTTTGTGCCTATGGTGATTCAATACTCATCTTATCGTCCATAGGGCAGCATAAGAACAGCCTTTGAGATAAGGAGCAGAAGGATGACCTGTTGATTCTATCGTCCATGGGCTTATCATCACTGTCACAATCATCACAACCGAATGGAGCAACATTATCTCTATCACCACCTCTACTCCCTACATCATCGCTGCTACGGGAAAGTAGAGATATTGTCATTTGTCCCTTCTCTCAGCCCTGTCACAGCTGTGTTGATATCACAACCACTTTCTTCATCTCTTTCAAACTTGGTAGTCAGCCAGTTTTAATTATTTTGTCCATCAAGTAGTCTCTTCCTTTCCTCCAACAATGAATTCAATGGATCATCTTTTTCAAATATATAATCCAAGTTGTTTGGATTAAATTGATCTTCTAATCCAGCTACAACTTTTCTTATGGATTTTTTATTTTATTTTATTTTTTAGTGTTAAGTTGCAGTGAGCCTAGACTAATTTATTCAATGTTTCATAATTCAATCTATTTCTCTCCTCTTTATATATGAGACTAAAAGCAATCTAGTTTCTCTTGCACTTGGTGGGAAAGATTGTTTGACTTGGAACCTTGATGACAATTTTCTAAAACTGGGGAGAACAAGATCCATATTATATCCATCCTTCAGCTGCATATTAACCAATATGCAAATTAACAAATTTCAAATGGTTATTAATATTTTAGATTATTATAGTAGTTATAGGCTTATAACTTATAACATTGTTAAAATTGAAGGGATTGGCAAACTATGTTGTTATAAGGCAAGCCTAGGCTTAAGGTTTTAAGCCCGGCACCTCAATAGACATAGGCAAGACTCATTTTAAAAGACGTCTGTCTAGGCTTTTAAGGCGTGCACCTTTTTCTTGAGGCTCAAGATGCTCTCATTGAGTGCCTCATAAATTTTTATTTTTGGAAAGAAGTTATATAATTTTTTAGTTTATCAATTATATTTAATTGTTTTTTTATAATACCAATTTATTGTTTGTAAAATTTAAATTGATTAAAGTAATGAGTGTGAAGATTGNAAAAATCTAAAAACAATTCCACATTAAACATAAAACATGCAAATGAAGTTTTCAAAACACCAATCTACAAATTCTAAGTATAAATTTGAGTACCTTGAAATTTACCACGTATATAATATATAAGGTTTCAAAAATCACAAATCAAATCTTGTTTTGGGGCTTGGAATTCATAAGATATTAGTTAGAAATACTATATTGAAGTTAAATCAAGCAATGAAAGAGAAAGAAATGGACCTAAAACAATAATTCTACCTTTTTTCTTCGCAAACAATTTTTTGAAAAATCTTGGATTTATAGCAAAATCTGTGATTTGAAAGATGATAAATGTTTGAAATTGTAGGATTAAGATAGATATGATTAATTTATCTTTGATTTGAAGAAAGAAAAAATGGGGGAATTTGGTGAGAGGATTGAGAACTATTTGTGTGAGAAGTGAAGAGGTGAGAGATGAGATAGATTTTCGGTGAGTATATGGGCTGACGTGAAGTCAATTTATTTTTGAAAAAGAAAGGCAGAATATATTGGCCACTATTTTTATTAGTTGTGTATGCTGAATTGCTGATTGCATTTTATAGTGGAAAAAATGGATTTTAGAATCAAATATGTAGCATTTGTTGAAAAAAAGTACTAGGTTATTGGTGAAAAATTATTATACTTTGAATGTTGAATCATGATAAACTAGAATAGAAATAAAGCATTGGTCAAACTCTTCTTAGGTGTCAAGGTAATATCTATGAATAGTCATCGGCTCTATGAAAACGGTAGAAGAATGGGATCTACTATGGGGACTTACAATAAATTATAGACATATGATCATTACTCATGAATCGGGTTATTCTATTGCACCTCTTATAAAAAAAAATAAGAAGAAGAAATTGAATCAAAATACTCAATGGCATGGAGAATGGACAATTGACTTTGATCTCATTCTCTCCTATACTTAGGCTACTAATAAGGGTGATAAAGTTTGGCAGATTGAGGCTGGGGGTACTTTTATCCTGTCAAATCCTCTGTTTGATCCACTTTCTGTAATTTGTATTTATGGTGTTGCTAGCCAAAGATGCTTGTTGGACTTTTGATATGAACTTAATCCCATGCTAATATATTTGTCTGTCCCACAGTCCTACTGCAGCTGATGGCCACAAATGAAAAGTCTGGTATTTAAAAATGATTTGAAATCCATGGATTATATGGAACTATGGGTCTCCAATCCTGTGAAACTTGGAGCTGTTTATTTACTGCTCATGTGATGGGAACTTTGGCAACTCAAGGCTACGTATTTGCTGCATTGCCACCTGTTAGAAAATGGAGTGTACTGTAACTATACAATCTTCCTTTGTTTTGCAGTTATACTTGCTGAGTCAATTGCTCTTGTTGCTGCCAGCACTGTCCATCGAGTTTGTATCACGACATGGTAATGTAACTAGCCATCAGATATTTTTGTTGGGTTATTTTTGCTCTTTTTTGTTGCAATTGATGCTAAGGTTCTCACGCTATTATGAAGGCATATTTAGAGCAAATGGTTTCAAGGAAATGCTATATATGATCCAATTTCTTCTTCTTCTTCTCCTCTCTCTACTACTTCTTGATAGTTCTCTTTCGTGATTTTGCAAATGGCTACCAGACTCATAGTAAGTGATGGTATGGCTACTATTATGAAAGCCTCATTGGTTTTTTGATAAATGCTACCTACGATCCAATTTATTACTCTCCCTCCCTCCCTCCCTCCCTCCCTCCGCTTCTTGATAGTTATTTTACAAGATTTTTCAAATAGCTACCAGACTCATGTAAGCTGTGGTATGGTATGAGAAAAGTTTCATTTTTTTGATAAGTAATTGTCATTGAATATGACAATCCGGTACTGTGTATGGAATGTGCTTTAGGTATTTGGTAGGGAAACTGGTTACTTTGTTGACCCACAGCCTAGGATTTGGCCTATTAGAGTGGGATACTTGATCTTCATGTGCTAAAAAAAGGGGTGAAGGTTACCATTTTGAATGTTTGGAGTGGTAATGTTTAATTGGGGCCTTGAGTTTAAATTATGATATTAGTTCATGGCAACTAGAAAACTTGAGGTTAATTGGGCCTTCTGAGATTGATCTTTTGGGATTTTGGACAGAATCCATTTGTTAATGGTCTAGATCCTGTTGGTGTTGCTTTGAGTATATTGTTTTCTTTCTGATAAAAAGGACAGAACCCAGTTGCATCCGATTCCGGGCATTTTAAGAAAACTTGAGAAAGAGTGGGATATTAAACAAAAGTTTGGAATGGGCCTTTTGTATTGTGACCTGAAGCTTGGAAGTCTATGAAGGGTACAAAATGCTTTGTGGTCTCACCAGAACTGTCCATCCAAAGTACAAAGCCCTATCTAGAGAGAGAAGCTGCAAGCCCGCCTAAATCCTCCTTTATCTGTATTGTTCATTCAAGGAACTCTGTAGAAGGCTATTCTTGACACTGACAAGTATATTATGTGTCTAGCTGGCACAATAGATTATTCTGGCGGGTTCATGAGGCAAGAGAGAATCCCAACAGACCATTTGGATTGTTTTTTTTTTCTTAACAACAAAGACCTTTCTGTTATGTTTGAAATGAGTGAGGGATGCCAAAAGTTTGCAATGATGCTGTTGCAGATTTTCAAGCCACAAGACAACTCATCAGATGGGGCTTCCAAAGTAGGGGAAGTCTTCTAACATTCAGATACCAGTATCAGGGAAATGCTGCTTCCATAGCTATAATGGTTTCTGGGAAAAAACATTGTAAGAGAAGTGTCTTGTTATGATGATGTTGCAGCTGAATTACTAACTTCTTGACTTCGAGTGAAAGAGAAGGATGGGGGATACAAAGGTAAGATGTAGGGTAATTCAGAGTGTGCAAAAGATTTTGCACCATGCCTTTTAATGCTGAGGCTTAACCATCCAAATAAAATAACTGCTGTAAAAACTGAATTATTCAAAAGTGTTATTCTCTTGCAGTTGGGGTCCATGAAATGAAGATGGACTTTGTGGAATCAGGGGCTTTCTATTGTCTGGGCTGAGGGCGTTAAGATGTTTGGGTGGCAGATTTGCCTTCTGATGTGCAAAAGGAGCGTTTTTTGAGACAGGCGGTAAATTCAATGAACTTTACTTTCACTTGTAGAGAAGAGATTTCAATGGTGCTTCAGATGTCTTGGCTATTGCTTGTGGATGGCACCATTGGCTTATGTGATGCAGATGAAAGGGATTTGATTATTGTAGATGCACTTTGCCAGCTATGCCTGTTCACATGTAAAAGTTACTTCAAATAAATCTGAGATTTCGTTGGTGGGTGACATGGTGCCATTTGGTTGCCTTGTTTTGGTGTGAAAGAAGCCTCTTTCCAAGTACTGGGTCTTACTCTAGGAGCAGAGAATAAAAGAGTCTTGAGTTCTGGGATCCATGGTTGAAAATTTTTGAAATGGAGGAAACTATAGCTTTGATGTTGGCTTAGGAGTACTTATATTCTCTCTCCCCCCCTTTGAATGTTGTGTGTGTGTGTGCACGCGCGTGTGTGCACGTTTCTGTCTGTCTCTTTATATATGCATATATGTCTGTGTGAATATGGAAAAGGTTTCGAGGCAATGTACTAAGTAATTGGGAGCAGGTAGTGTTCCTTTCTTTCAAAGAAAGTTTATGGGTTGTCAAACTGGAAGCAAGCTTATTTGAAATGAATTGATACCTTCTGCTGTTTTACCCACTCTGTAGTTGGCATGATTTAGTTGTTAAATCCTGAAATTATATGCAATCGAGGTCAATTAGTTGAAGAGATGCTGCAGAATTTTTCTGTTGGCTGCAGGTTGGGATGTCACTGACTTGGCTAATCATTTGCATGTGCCTTCTGTTGTGGAGAATGAGCAGTTCACAGGAGGAAATGACCGAGGTTTAGAACCTGTTGAAGATGCTTCAGGTTGTTTATATCATTGTCAGACATTATGAATCCCAGCTGAAAACCGTCTATTGTGTTACTGTGGTTCTTCCTTGGAAGCTTATTTAGAAATCAAATGCACCTCCTAGAGATTCTGATTTATGTTTGGAAGGCTTCATTAGCGGGGAACTCTCTCTCTTATTTCATTATGGATTGGTTAGTAAACTTGCAAATGTAGCCTGGGAGAGTCAAATCTTGGAATTTTTTTTAGGAAAGATCAGGAACAATACAAAGCATCAAATTCTGTTTCCAGAAAGAGAAAGTTCAACGGGCTTGCAGATTTCCTTATGAGTATTTGGTTGGTTAGGGGAATAGCATGCACTAATGTAAACCAGTTACGCATGAATAGGGGATGGGAAACTTTTTATCGTGAATATCTCCTGGTCCAGATGTCAGTAATGCTTCCTTTCAGAGATGTTGTGAAGTAGTTGAGTAGGATGCAATGATTTTCATGCATTTCATTCATGATTTTGCCTATTCCGAGAACAGGTGAAAGCCACAATTGTTTTCATTTTTCAAGGTGGCTGGGGCCTGTGATGTTAAAGCTTTTAGCCCAAATAATCTCTTTTGGATGGCTTATAAAATTCTGACAGAAGTTTGGCAACTTGAATGAAGTGCTACACTAATTAAGTCTTTGTAATCAAGATGCCTTTTTGGGAGGTAGACAGATATAGATTTTGCTTTCATTGCTGGTGGAATGGTGAGTCACAATGGCAGACCTAAATCTTGAGTTCCTAGGGGTGGCATGCTACTTGGAAATAGAAAGCTTATGATAAAGTTGTCCAGGGGATATTTTTGTCTACATCTTGAGGCAGCATGATTTTGGTGAGTAGTGGCAGCAATGATATCTTTTTACTCTTCTAAAGCTTTATTTGCTGTTTTGGCTGATTTCTAGCTAGTCCATCTCTTTCCTTATTCAAGTAGGTTAAGGTGGGGATCCTTTATGCTGTTGCTCTTCCATTTTAATATGGATGTTCATTGAAGAAAATTTAACTTTGCAATCAGACCATGGTTTGGAGGGATATAACGTGGATTGGAGGGTGGAATATACCTTCTTGGTGTCTCCTTTTCTTTTTCCGACAATTCATTGGAAAATATGAGAAAACTATTAGGCCTGCAATGTGTCCAAATGCTGGATAACTAAAAGCATATACTAATGTTGGAGTCATATACATGAATATGTTAAAATATAAGATGGATGAGTGGGATCACTTTAAAAGACAAAGAATGAACATATTTGAAGCTATTTAGAAGTTATACCAGTAGAAGGAAAGATGATTAAGATGATTTAGACAAATAAAATGTAGCCATTAATGAGAAAAGGTGATTTGTCAATGTTAGAGGCACAATGGGGAAAGCTAGGCATAGAAAATGTGGGTGAAAATTGCTTTTCTCGATAATGTTGCACTACATTGATCGAAATGGTGAAAATGGATCAAGGGGAATGGTTACTCCATATATTTTGATATTGAAAATCAGATTTTTCTGATTGAAATCAACCCTTGTTGATGTTGAATCATTGAACTTTTATGGGGCTGAGTTAACATCATTTGGGCTCTGATGGATGCTGCTATGTTCAGAGTAATGGCCACTATGAACTTATTTGGCAGTGTTGGGAAGTGGAAACTTTCAGAAAAGCTTCCTGAGTTATTGTTTTGGGTGCATAGTTAGTGTCAACCTTCCTTTTGGACTGCCTCTTGGGACTAGTTTTAGTGAAAAAATTTGACATTTGGAATCTTGTCGAGCTTTGTCTGAATGCTTTTATAAGGACATCCAACTCTAAAGAGTTCTATTGACTTACTGGTCACTAGCTTCTCCTTGATTTAAACTTTGGGTAATACGAATTGGGAAAAAATACCCACTACCTTTAACATGTTACAAGAATATGGGAACTCTTCCAAAAGAATCGCGCTGAGGATCGGAAAAATCCTGAGTGGAATGTCCGTATGGATAAGTAGCTTTCCTATGGTTTGCTTCCGCAACAAGAGAAGAATTGCTAACAATCATAACATGCTGACATACAATTTGGATAGCAGATAGAGATGATCCTTGAATCTCTGAGTTGAACTTGCACTAATTCTTTCTTTTGGAGATATATAACAAGCTAGCCGGTTGAAAAAACGTGTATCTATCTAGAGGACAAAGTCCAACTCTGATTACAGCTCTTTATCTACTTTGTCCATTTGTTTCGGTTTATTGGTTAGTGTCTCTTCAGTGTTGTGAAAAAGTGGATGCGGAGGATTTTATTTCAACTGGTTGTGATGAATACCATTGTCTCCACTTCTAAGCTGGAGGGCTTCTTTTACTCCAGTTGATTGGATGGTGATTGCTGCTGGTAAAAAAAGAGGTGATCTTTCTTTGACCTTGAAAGCTCATAAATGAAGCCTTGCTTATTAATTGGTTTTGTCATTTTGGAGGATTAAACAGGATAAGAAAGGATATTGTTGTGGTATGATGAGCAACTTAGAGTGTGGATGGAATGGAGGGCAGAAAAAAGGATAACCATGCTCCTCACGGCAGTGTTTGCCGAAGGAAATCGCTTGGGGATTTGATGATATGTTGAATGAAATTGCTTTGGTGTGAGGAAGAGACAGTTTCTCTCCAGGATGAAAAGTGGTATGTGTATAGTTTCTTTCCAGGATGAAAGATTTTGTACCTGTTATAATATTATAAATAACGAGGCAGTCAAAATGATGTTTTTCACTAAGAAAGATGTCTGAGTGTTGTTTCCTGGTTTTGAAGAGAGAGTATTGATTTTTCCAATAACTAAAAAGTATATCATGCCTGCAACCCCCGTCTTTGAAATTGCAGGAGGGCAGTTTTTCTTCAGTAAGCTGCATTAAATTGATTTGTCTCTGAGGTAAGACCTTTTAAATTGGTTAGGGTCATATCAAGTTTATTTTAGGTGGAAAATGGCAAAATGTTGAAAATAGAGATTGTTGTGTCCTGGAGAAAGATGGCTGGTTTTTACTTTGGATCGGGTTTTAAAGAAGATGCATCATCCTCTAGACATTTTGACAACGGGCAGCTAGTTTTTCCATATTGCTCAAAATTAGTGTTTCTATTGATTTTCTAGTTGTCTATGTTAAATAATTTTATTCATAATACTTCAAGCCCAACTCACACTGAAAACATAAAGGAGTCATGTGACAGTCATATGACAAATTTGTCCAATTAATTTGGGGAGTGGACCTTGATTTTGTTAATTAATTACTCAATATCTTTTCAGAGGGACAACTTATTGTCTCATAGATTCTTCATCCCTTGGGTTGATGGATAGGAATCAGAGAAATAGATATTAATGTCCTATTAGTTAAAACTACGTTTTACTTTACAGTTTTCTTTATCCTTTGCACTTTTCCATTTGGAGAATTTTTTTTAGAAAAATGCATTTATTTATTTCTATTAGAAATGTTTCGGTTGGTATTTGTTACTATTTGTTAGTAGTTGTTTGCAAAGTATCAATCATTTGACATATGATTAGAGATGTTAATCAAACAAATTTATTTGGAGCATGGCTTGAAACGATGTGTTGAAGCTTATTTTAGCTAAATTTATTAAGTTTAACAAGTTTAATTAAGCATATTTTTTAGCTTGTTCAGGTAAGAAGAAAAATATAAACAATTACTTGGCTATTTATTTCTAATAAAATGACTACTCCAACTCAATTTATGTTAGCTTAGAATATAGCTATTGAATTCATAAAATCCATACGTAGCGTATGTTGGCATATTGCATGATGTATGAGGTTCTTAGTGATACCCTCTTATGTAAAATGGCATTGCCTGTGTTGCATACAGTGTCATGGGTACTGGATAGTGAATTGGTAACTTTGACTCAATTAGAATTTGTGAGCACAGATCATTCAAGCTTTAACTCATTTAGTGAATGATGGTCGTACTCAAATCTCATTCTAAGCTTATCAAATTAATGAGAAAATTAATTCCTAATTTATTTGTAGCCTTATGGTTCTCAATAAGTCTATATGACTGTAAAGTCATAATTTTAGTAACTATGATCCTTTAAACAGTATAATTAGTCTAGTTTCATGAAATTAATGATGCACGCATAATAAATTTTTTGAAGTTGTAGAACACATTAGAAAATAAGCAAAATATTGATGAAAAGACCACACTCTTGGCTCTTTATACCAAGTGATATAACCAATTCCGCAATATATAGAAAAATATCATTATTATTATAATGGTAAAAGGAATTCATTTAAAATTTATTATGAAATCAAACAAATATTCTATTACCTATTACAAAAATTACTTCAAATTTGCCATGTAGTCATATTTATGGGCGAATTGTCTTTTTCACAATCACGAGTTCTCAGAAGATTGTTGTGTAAGTTGGGTTAGTATTTAGAAAACCATATGAAATAACTTGTATAGCTAATTTAAAATTCCAGAGAAAATCCTTTTGATTTTTTTTTTAGTTTTCCAAAATTCAGTTTAAACTTTGAAAATATACGGATTTGAATACTACTCTGTTTTCTTGAAACATTTTGCAGAAAACGTCCTTAAGTTTCCACATTTTAACAGGCCCTAAGTAATCAAACAATTATTGACTAGGATCTCCCCTGGAATGGGGAGGTCAACATGCCAAACAATATGATTATTGCAACTTCTAGATTAATCAGATAGCCTATCTGCCACATTGTCACCTTTATGATTGACATGTATGCAAACAAGCCCCTCGAACTTAGTACTTGTCATCTTGACGTCTTTGACTATTAGGCTGTTATCTGCATGGTTCTCATCCCTTTCATTGTTTAGATTGACCAACTGAAAATCTTATTTGCCTAAGGATCATGTTTTGAAAGCTCATTTTTTGGCCAAAGGTAACACATATCTAAGCCCCAAACCACTGCTTGATCCACACTTAGAATGGATTTTTCTTTGATGGAATATCTTTGATGAATGGAGACATAAAGTAGCATGGAGAGAACAGAGAAGAGATAAGGAAATATCATATCTTACATGTGGGTCCTAATCCTTATTTATTTCTGTCCTCTTTGTAACCCTATTTCTTTCTACATCCGGTGATACTCTACTTTGATCCTAGCTGCTGCTAGAAGGTGCCTCCTATCATTTGGGCAAGCAATGATGACCCTTGCCACCTGTTTCCCAGTTTTACATGCTGTATCAGCAGTTACTATAACTCAAGAACTATCAGGAGGCTTCACTTTCTGCAAAACATCAGCATGAGATCTGCATTTGTGCCCCTGATATTATCTGATATAATGATGTGCCCATTCCTCAACATATTCAAAATTTGGCTTCTTGTTCTTGAAAGTGACCAGGTTCCTTTGTTGTCAATTTTCCCATAAGAGGATATGCCAACCTGTGATCTACATTTGCTTTAGTTGTTCTCCACAAGCCATCCATTGTCTCTGGGATCTTGATTAAGGCACAAACTCAGCTTGTTATATGTAGAACTTCTTGCTATACCAGGTACTTAACATTAGATTGAATGTATATCCAGTGGCAGTACTAATTAGAATAATGTGCAGAATTTTTTGTACTTAAAAATTTTTATTGGTAGGTGATGCAAACCAGTCCAACCAAACCTTCTAATCCTGAGCAAGCTATGACGATGCTGGTTAGCTTTTGACCTGAATTTAGGAAAGCCAAAGAAATACAAGCCAATCACTCAGACAACTTATGCCTGCAAGGTGGCTATGAGTAGAAGCTATTTCTTTTTTAATTTGGAAAACAGAAGCATGAATCTGATAATAAAGTCTTCAATTTGCACCTTTGGTTAGAGGTATTTTTGGACAATTTCAATCAAACACTTCACCAATCTTGTAAATAAAGGAATTGTAATGGCATTCTCTTAATGTGCAACGCTGCATGTATCCATCTCAAGCATACTTGGTGGTGGCTTAAGGTTCTGTTCCTTTTTTTTTGGTGCAAAGAGATTCCATTCCTGCACTGTCAACTAAAATGTGGCACCTGGAATTTTGTCAAACTGCTTTTCACAGTGGTCTGCTATTAGATACCTTCTTGATGTTTATGTCTACTAAATTGAAGGGCAGAAATCGTGCATGTATGTTTTCTCAAAATGAAACTATTTTCCCTTGGATGGTAACATTTAAAGCCTTGTAAAATCTGGTTGCGATTTTTCTTTCAGGGAAGCAAAAGAAATGCAGTTTTGTGAAATGTTGACAAAATAGAGAAAATTTACCTCTTGGGCTAAATTCCTTTTAGGATTCCCTTTCTTTCTAGTCATTTCTCCCAGTTGATAGACAGTTTTAGAGAAGTCTGGATACTCACTGCTTTCTCTTTTGTAAGCTCTACACGTAATTTTTTCCTAGTGTTGAAAAGCTGCCACCGTGTTCATTTTCTATTATCATAGCATTAGTTCACTTGTATCTTCTTTGTCATCTTCTTCATCTTGCTTCCCTATCTCAGGGGTCTACTATCAATGCACCACAGGATATGTAACCTATTGCATGCCCTTTAATCTTGTTGACTAGAACATTGATGTTGGGGTCGAGGGAAATTCTCTTACATATTTCATGAAATAGTGAGGGCGGAAATGGACTCTGGATTTTTCACTTCAGGAATTGGTAAAATGTGAGTATTATTTCCATTCAGCATGAAAAGCGCCATTTCTGTGATATCATGTCCAAATTGTCCAAAAACTTCCAAGGGAAGAAAGCAAATAGCATATTTTGCTCTGGTGATTTTTTAGGATCCACTGGACACACTGTTGCTAGACTTTCTTCAGTGAGCAAGCTGCCCAAATCATTAAGCATTCATAGCCTCATCCATCCTTTGCAGAGTACATCTCACCACTTCCTCAATCAAAGCAAGTGAAGGAGGGCTTGATTGGAAAATGCTATGATAGTAGTCTACCGCAATTCTTTAAAATTTGGAAGAATTTAAATCTCAATGTTCTCTTAGCCTAAGTGGCTTTTCTTCGCTAATAAAATGGAAGAGTTTCTCAATTCATTCCCTACCTTCAGCTTACAAAAGGTTTGCAATCACTTTTCTCACACTTGATGCAAAACAGTAAAATAAAATTGAGTACAATCAAGTGAAAAGGATGTGTAATAATGTTCTGATCCAGCAATACCTATGACAGAAATCATCTGAAGTTTATACTGATTTTAGGTTGTTGCAGCTCTAGAATTTTGGCATATGATTCTGAGACTAACATCCGTATTGTTTTTGGATATGCAGTTTCTTGTTCTCAGCGGGATTACTGTATGAGGTTAATAAGCTTTCAGGGCTGATGCTTTCCAGGAGTGAATCCAAAACCAGAAGGTACTGACAGCACTTCAGTTTACATTTCCAGCTGGGCTCTCAGTCCAGGTCTCGTCAAGTGAAACCACTTTTTTTCAAATATCATAATGACTAGTACAAGTGTTGTTAAGAAATAGCTTATATGTGATCATAGGATATATATTAGCCTTTCCATCCACCAATTTTCTGATGGTGAATTTTCTTTGATTTGGTTATTTCACAATTTGGAAGAGTGTGACTATTTGCTTTGACAGATCCCTTGTACACTGCTATACAAATTGAAGTTAGGCTAAGCAAATCCTGGATTGACTCTTTTCTTAAGAAGATGAAATAAGCTCTCTATGGAGGCAGTAGTTGAAGATACATCTATTTTCAATTTATCCAATTCCATGCATATACACATTAAATGCGGCGTCTACACATTAATAGCGTTCCACTGTACCATAAGTAGGGCTTATCGATTAAACGAATTTTATTGAATATCTAACTATCCATTTAGCAAAAAAGCATCCATCTCCCATACCAGCATGTCTATGTCTAATGCATTAATCAAGTTAAACTCTAATAGAGAGGTTTTCTGGTTTGGGTTTTAGTAGAAGGTTAGGATCCATGGTCACAGTAGATAATTTAAAAGAACCTTATTGTAATGGTAGATTTATCATCATGTGATTTATTGGTTTAGGATTCGAGTTATGTAAACAGACTTTTTATATAATACTAAATAAAACCATATATAATAGATATAAAATAGTTTGGCTCATCCTGTACCTTGTGTATGGCGAAAATTTTGCACATCAGACTGCCTTTTTGGAATCTATAAGCTAAGTGGTGAATGTAACCCTAGTCAGGAGAACGGTAATAAATTTTTGTACTCGTTATCTCTTGCTCTCCTTTGAAACCTCGAACTATCGAGTGATGTTATGGTTTTTGTAATGGGGAGGTTTTTATATTTACCTAACTATCGGGATTAAAAGTTTGGCAGATAAATAATAAAAATTATATTAAATAATTTAAGTGTTTATTTAATTTAATAATTTATCGACCCACCTTTTAATTTTGGCCGTTGGATAGCAGATATTCTATAAACTGAATCTGATGATCTCCACTGGCTAGTTTTGATATGTTATATCCATTCCATTATAGATGCAAATATTGAGCGATATAGATTAGTATCGAACTCCGATATTGATATTTTCTGATGTATCAGTGATATATCATCCGTTGATATTCAAAATGTCGATTGATTTATTTTTTTTAATATATCTGATGTCGATATGGCAATAGTTGAGTTGTTATGATGTTACTTTTTCTTAGGATTATCCATGTTTCCAGTCTTTCTTTAAGCCTTCATTGGGAAGACAGATGGTGAGTTACTGTGATATCCATGAAAGGGCCTACTTCAACCGGCTCCAACCTTGGAGTAATTGTTCCAGGTCTTTTTAGCCTCAGTGCACAATAATGACTAAAGAACAAGAGGTGTTACAGCACCCCACTTCTTAGGCTTTTATATCTATTCAAAGATTACGTTTAGAAGTTAAGAAACGAATACTGGTACGGTAACATATCCTAATACTATTACAATATCAAAAAAATTATGAATGTCAAGAGGCTCCAAAATTAATATTTTCGTCTATGCTTTAGATGTTTAAGCTCCTCTACACTTGCAAATCCTTGGCCAAAGAAAACAATGAAAGGATTGGATCACATCATAGATGCTATGTTTTTTTAGCAGGAAATTGGTCCCAGGACATCAAGGTTTCAATTCAAAACTGTTACAAATTCTGGAGAGAAAAGGATGTTTGTAGTGGCCCCCTTAGTAATAAGTCCTTGAAGCTTATTGTTTACTTTAATGACTTATTATGATTGAGCTTTTTAGGCTACCCAATTGTCATAATTGGAATGACAGTTGTATATGGCCTTTTAAATTACTTTAGTCAAAATTTTACAAAGATTATAAATATGTTTATATAAAAAAGAGGTTATAAATATGTTTATTTGTGACTCTTTTGAAAAATATTTCACCACTGAGAAGGTTAAGTAATGCTTCAACATTACATGAAATAAATTGGCAGTCCAAGAGGAAGAAGATCAGGTATCCCTATCCTACTATGTAAATCCTCCATTGGGTATGCCATGTTTATGTATTTCTAACGTAGTATCAGAGCTTATTTTATGCTATTTTTTGTACATCATATAGCTTGTATACTTCCCCGTATGGTTTTCATGGTCTAATTAAAATCTCGTGACTATCTGATCAAGATTTTATCACCCGATCGACTTTAAAATTTATAAAATTTAAGGTATATTAATATGATAGATGAATATAATCAAAAAAATTAGGCCCAATTAATCTTTTGAGTAGGACACAGTCACAAGAGAAAGAGAATGTTTGGCTTGGCTTGGATTATTTTTTTACAAGTATATATATATGTTTCAGATAAACTTCTAGTTTGAAAATTTT
>JAODPA010106060.1:0-20358 GCA_025585075.1 Nepenthes mirabilis
TTAATATATACACGTAATTATATATATGATGGGTCTAGTACGGATCTAGTTTGAAACCAACGAGGCCCAACCAATAGCAAATAGGCCCAACCAGCAAGCGGGCCCAGTCAGGTGATGGTGATCCAAGAGGTTTGGGGCAAGGCCCACTAGGCGCCTCTGACACGCGACCAATCGTCTTCACCCGCATCTCTCCTGGAGCGGCTACGGGCTAGCAGCATAGGAGACACTGGCTCAGAGAATGCGAGCCAATAGGAGATAGGGTCAACCCTGGCAAGCCATGATACTCATCGTCCTAGCAGCAGCTTGACCAATCCCAACAAAGTCAAACAGGCCCATGTCGGTCATGTCCGGTGACGGTCCCCGCACCACCATAAAACAACAATTGACACCGCTGGCTATCGCCAGCGCTCAGCAATCGGCAAATCTAGGCAGGCCATATGTTGGAGGTTCTTATGCCCAAAAACCTCCACGGAGCTTACAAATACCTTTTCCCTCAATGGAAAAATGGATCCCACTTTGAATGATTTAATATGTAACTTGAGATCTGAAATAGATCCCAACGCCTTGCACTCAAACAAATGAGGAGAAAGAACGAGCTCTCTTCCCTCAAAACCATCGTTTTAGTCTGGCGACCTCAGTGAGCCATTCTCAACAATGCACAAGAGGAGCACAAGCCTCCTTCGAATACCATACATACCCCTTGCATATTAGCATACGTGCATTTCCCATCACGTTACCTTCATACTTGCATCTTTCCATTCAATAGGAAAGATTTCTGAATTGAGTGTTGGAATATTTACGGTGGGAGAACATTCTGTCGTTATCTGACATCTTGTTCGTAGTTTATAGTTCGTAGGGCTCAGGTTAGGAGACGTGGAGACTGGACCTGTTTGTGATCTACCATAGGCGAGAAATCTAAAGGCTTCCTAATTCACACGAGAACTCGGACTTAGGGATGCATTATTAACGCTGTCTGTGGGAACGACAAAAAAGTCTAACCACTCATTATAACATCCACTTTCCTACTTAGAAGATGGTCAATACTAGAGGGCAGGCAAGCGCACCAGCGAGGTACACTGCCGCCTACGACAATAACCCCTCTAGGCTCATTAACCGCCTCACCGCAGAAGCTCGTCGAATCCCCCAGCTCTCCGACGAGATGAAGTTCAGCGCCTTTATTGCTACGTTGGCAGCTGGAGAGTTCTTCGGGCACTTGGCGCATTAGCGCCCTTAGACCTTTCGGAAAGTTGAGGCCATCGTTTGGGCCTACATTACGGCCGAAGAGGCCAATGAGGCAAAGCATCCTGAATGCGCGGACCAATAACTGAAAGGTTCGGCTGTGGGGAAGAAGAGAAACGAAGACGGTGGCTGCTCTCGGGAACCTCACAAGCAACCATGGTCTGAGTCGAGTGTCCAAAGGGAGTTCAGGCCCTTGGCACTGATATCCCTGAATGACACCCGCTCTAATATTTTGATACAGATTCAGGATGAGAAGTTCCTGAAGTGGCTTAAAGAGCCGAAGAACCTAGATGCCGGAGACTAGACAAAGTATTGCCATTTTCATCGGTCTCTAGGACAAACTATGGAGGATTGTTGGACCCTGCAGAAGGAAATGGAAGATCTGGTCCACTGAGGACACCTCACATGGTTCCTGAGAAGCCCGAGGCAGGCCCCCGTGGTTACCAATGGCGAAGCTAGATAGTAACCAAGAAACTGTGTCATCGTCGGCATTATCAGCATAATCTCAAGCAGGCTAGCCAAAAGCAGTGGCCAAGATTGACCTGAGGCTACGTCTAGTAGCAAGAGAGTGAGGGTAGGGGTTAGGATTGATGTTATTAGTTTTACTGATGACGATATGACATACGAAAGCTTCCCTCATTTAGACCCTCTTGTTATATCAACAATCGTTTCAGATGGTATGTTAGACTACAAATTAAAACGAGTTTTCGTCGATAATGAAAGCTCTCACAATTTGCTATATCTTGATATATTTTTTAAGATTGGATTAAAAAAGAGATAGATGAGAGCAGTTGAGGGCCCTCTGTATGGCCTGGACAATAAACCAGTGCCCGTGTAGGGTGAAGTCCAACTAGAGGTCACGAATGGGACTCATCCACATACAGCCACACGAGCACTTATGTTCCTTGTCATCGACCTGCTGTCGGTTTACAATGCAATCCTAGGCCGATCGTTCTTGACCACATTCCGGGCGGTTATATCTATCCTTCACCCGAAAACAAAGTTCCCGACTCCATATGAAATAGGGGAGGCGTTGGGTGACTAGATGATGGATAGACGTCCGACCTATCTCAGGTCGCTCCCGCCGCTCCTAACTGACCAGCATAGGATCTAGACTTCCGCGATAAATCCATGCTATAACAGGCCTAGTCTAGCGAGGCAACGAAACTGGTCCTCTTGGACCCCAACGAACCGGAGAAATGTGTGCACGTCGGTGGTTTCCTTTCGACACTAGTCAACAACCAGCTCATGGACTTCCTCAAGCAAAACTTCGATGTCTTCGCATGAATTTTTGTTGACATGCCCAGGATACCAACCAGAGCAATGGTCCACAAATTAGGCCTCGATTCCTGTCACAAACTTGTCAGGTAGAAGTTCAGGAACCATTCCATCGAAAAATTAATAGCCATAAGGGAAAAAGTGAAGAAGCTGCTCGATGCGGAGTTCATAAGGGAGGTCTAGTACCCGAACTGGCTGTTGAAAGTCGTCCTCATGAAAAAAAGCAGTGGCAAATGGTAGATGTGCATTGACTTTACCGACGTGAACAAAGCCTGCTTGAAGGATAACTTTCTGCTTCCAAGGATTGATCAGCAAGTGGACTCAACGTCCGGGTATGAACTCCTGAGTTTTATTGAAGTCTACTCAGGCTACAACCAAATAAGGATGAGCCCGAATGATGAGGAGTATACCTCATTCATGACCAACCAGGGAACCTATTACTATAAGGTCATGCCCTTCGAAGTGCTTCAGGCTCATAGGATGAAGCTCAACCTGGCCAAGTACATGTTCAAGGTGACATCCGGGAAGTTCCTGGACTTCGTAGTGTCTCAACGCTGTAACAACCCGAGTTTCAAAATATGATAATTAAGAGAAAGTTGGTCTTAAGGGTATCGGTTTTCAAAATATAATAAAAAAATGAGAAATTAAATTCAAATAGATGAATTAAGGTCAAGGGGTACGAGAGGAATCAGATTGAAAAGCCCAAAGATCCGAAATTGGTAAATCGGGAACCAAAGTTACAAAACTGTGAAATGTTAATCCGTAAATAAGATTTCGAGTTTTAAATTATGATAATTATGACTTATTAAAATTATATAATTAAAATTATGGTCTAATGATGTGAAAAATTGGGTCAAAAGGGTTAAAACGAGTCCCGGATGACGAAAAAAATAAGTAGGCTTGTTACAGACGTAAAGCGGGCTTGACCCGCGCCTGACAAGCACCCGAGGCGCCACCCGGGCACGAAAAATAGATCCTCACGCTCGAGGATCGCTCAAGGTGCTACCGAGGCGCGAAAAACAGAATGACGCGCTCGATGCTCGCTCGATGAGCGCTTGAGCGCGGCCCTTTGTGATGTCTTAGCACCCGATGAGTGCTTGAGCACCGGTCAGGGTATTTATATCGTGTGAGGGTTTTCTCCCGTCATTTTTTCAGCCATTTTCATTTTTTAGAGAGAGAGAGAACGAAAGCTAGAGAGAGGAGGAGGAGATAAAGGCTCATGAGTTCAAATCCGTCCGAGAGCTAGTCAAAAAGGTGATAGATGAGGACGAGACAGGTACACTTATACTCTCTTATTTCATTTTCTTACATTTTTATCATATTTTCTACGGGTATCCTCGTTTCGATACTCGGTTAGGTTTATATTTTATAATTCCTAAGATCTAAGCATGTATACATGTAAATTTGGTGCTCAAATATGTAGATATGACAGGTTTTTGGACAAGGAAATCCTAACACCCATGCCTGGACACGAAACCCATGGATTTCTAGGGCTTTAGCTTAATTTGGGACTAGACGATGATTACCCATGATTTGGGTATGTAATTTTATCGATTGGGTATCCGAATTTGTGGTTTGAAGTGAAAATTCGTTCGCGGAGCCCCTAACCTGCGCCCGAACATCACTTATGCTTCGATTTGGGGTTTAATGTATAAATTCATTTGGGATTATAGTTACTTATGCCTTAGATTTGATAATTTTTCCATTACATGATCGAAATTTTGAGAATTGACCGATAAGAGAATCCGGATATTGTTCACGCGCACTATTCACGTGCGCACGATTCATCGAAGACTCTGAAGGATATTTTGCATAATTTTTCATATTTAATTACTAATCAAATGTATGCATGTTTGTATAAATCCAATCAAATTATCTTAAAGCTTCGATATATGTACTTGTGAAAGAAATTCGTGTCCAAAATGCTTTCAAAGTTAATCTGCTATTCGATGGTAAGAATTTTAAGTCTTTTCTATGCATATGATATTTGTATAGATAAGTGAAGTTGTGAAAAGATTTAAATCAACAAGTAAGATAATAAGCATACAAATAATTGGAGGGAAGTTTCAAATTTGAGATTTTGATAGATTTGATCTCCAAGATCGAGATGTTTGATAAATAAGTTTGGTGGATTCTCCCTCAAAAGAATAAGTAACCATGAAATTAGGACCTGGATTCATGCTTGATGAGTAATATTTCCAGGCATGTCACTAGTATGATAGTGAAAACTCAAGGAATTATCCTGACCGCTCGTTATAACGGGTAATACTATGGTCATACTTTAGGACGTTACAGTGGTAATTGAAGATAATTCTGTTTCTGAATCTAGAAAAATTGCGGGGAGAGAGACAACTTTTGAACTGTGAGATCCCGACCCCGAAACGTGGTGTTTATGAAATAATTATGTGGATAAAAATCATATTTGGGCTTAAATATAGTAGAAAATTTGGTACCGAAATAAAAAGGAGCAAAACCGGCCAAAGGAGGGACCGGCGCTCGATGTGCGCTCGAGCACCGGTGACGGACAATTTTGCGCAAGGGACCACCCAAGGATAGCTCGAGGCAAGGCGGGGGCGGCACTTGGGTACGAGGAGGGCGCTTGAGCGCCCCATCGAGCGTGGATTTGTGAAAGGGGTGCGCTCGAGCGCTCCGACGGATATGAAAGGGGCACGCGTGATTTCTTCAAAATTTTGGTAATGATTCCAGTGAAAGGTAGCGGGAGAGAAAGGGGAAAAGAGAAGGAGAGAGGAAAATCTGCCCGTTCCACTTCGATCCGGGTAAAAATATCGGTAGATCGAGTTCAGACAAGTGTACTTCGGACGTTATATACCATTTTTACAACGTTTTAATATCTCTGAAACTATATTTATACTCTAAAAGCACATTTCTCCATGTTCTATATAAATAAAGCCTATTTTTCTAAATTAATTGGACAGATTTCATATTTACATATATATACTGCAATATCTGGTTTCGATTTTACGTAAATGCATGTGTTTGGTATTCGTTTTATGTCTGAAATTTTTATCGAAATCCTAAGCACGAAAATGAAGGGATTTAATGTTTAAAATCCATAATTTTTAATATGTGACAGTTAATTTGTAAAAGAGTATTGTTCATGTTATGATTTGTAACTGAAAATTTTATATGAAAATTACACTATTGAATTATCGTGGATTTCTGAAGCATACTGAAGAATTAACCGTAAGATTCTAACTGATTTTCTGAAAAATAATAGATTATAAGCTATCTGATTTCGTTAATTAGGACCCAAGATTGGAATACAGTCAGGTTAGGTTCTCCAATATACTTTAGAACGTTATAGTGGTAATTGAGGATAATTCTATCCATGGAGTTACATGTGATCCGCTCTTCCTCAGGGCATTAGTTTTAGAGGGTAGAATTCAGATGATCTACCATTCTTCGAAAGGTATTAGTGCATAATCTACCATCCTTTGGGAGGTATTAGTATATAATCCCACGAGAAGGGATAATCTGACGAGATGGGATACTTGCTAGTCTTGGATTGTATGGAGTGAATACAATCTATCATCGATTAATTATCCCATTTGCTAATAGGGTCTACTAGTGTGGTCCTCCTGATAGTAAAAAGAAATTTCTAGAATTTATAGAATTGGTACTATTTTTCTGGTTTCTGAAGTATATTGGACTGATTTATGATTTCAAAGCATGATTATACTAATTCTTGATTTCTGATATAAGTTTAAATATAATTATGCTTTATTCTTGTTTCTATGAACTACTTATGTTCTTCTAATCTGATATTAACGTGATTTTTTACCCTAACATGATTTATGATTTTTGAGACCTGTTTATATGAAAATTATTCTTTCTTCATGATTATTGCACGTATTTCTGCTCATCTGCACATATGTTTTGTATGAAAGTATAAATAATAATTTTTAAAACCTGTTCACGTTGAATCATACTTTTCTCATACTTTTGTATATGTTTCTGTTATTTGACAGTTTATAGAACCGTTTGCATTATGTTCAGCTAATGTTTCCGTAATCATTGTCTTATCGTATTTATACTTTAAATAGAAATGTATCTACTTTACTGTATTATATTTTGTATGGGATTATTATATTCTGCATGTTTTAGTATTTTGTTGGATTTCAACTTTCTCCCCTCCAGATAAGGATATAGAGAAGTTACTGAATGATCAGGCCTAATTAGAGCTAGCGAGAAAGATCCGAAACCTTACAGTTTTTGAAGACTTGGGACTGTGATGATGATATTGTAAATACCTGAATCTTGAAGGAGGATTATATATAATTGGTTATGATATGTATTATATCATCAGAACTGTATTTATACTTCCGCAGGTTTCTGTTAAGGATATAGTTGCTTCCGCTATATATTTTTAGGTTTTGGTACAGGTCCTAGATAGTATCTCTCGTCTGAATTCTGGTATAGTGGATAGAATTGTTAAATGAAAGTCATGGATGACATTTGTGGTCCTGTGAATGTGTGTTATAGGAGAATTGTGATATTTGGTTAGTTGTGTGCTTATACTGGTTCTGTAATTGTGTTGTGGTCATCTGTCTGAGGTTTGGATATCAAGTATACTTTGTACAGGATATTTATTATAGGATTTATTTTGATTTTCGTCCTATTTTAAATAGAATTCTACCAAAATTTCTACAGGATTTATTAATTTAAATTTATGAATTCTGTTCTAAATCTGTTTGATAGAGGGTCCTAAAGGAATTAAGATCTATTCCGTCACATGAACTCTAGCTTTGGATTGTGTGGAGTGAACACAATCTATCATTGATTATTTGCTCCTTTGGCTGGTGGGATCTACTAATTTGGGTCCGTAAATATGAATAATTATACTTAATCTGTATCTTAAAGAAAATAAGAATAAAAGAAAGAAGTAAATTATATTCCAAGCATATTTGATCAAGTTCATGTTTATGCATCTCCTTCATACTCATATATTCTTCTTCTGCATAACCTTGCCCATATTATTTGCTGCTTTTGAATATGATTGCATTTATTGGGCTATTAGCTTACTCTTATTTTTTCTTCATTTCAGATGAGAGTTACGAGCTGATACTCTATTAGATAGAGTAAAGAGAGAGTTTTTGCTAAAGAGATTGCTAGACTGCAAGGATTTAGAGTTTTGAATATTATTATTGTGATGAAATGTAAAGAGTTCAGTTAGAGCATTGTTGTGTATTAATTGTATTATAGTATGTTGTTTATTATTGCCGTTTAATATTATGCTTCCGCAGGTCATGCATAGATTTAGTTTTGCTTCTACATTTATTTGATGTTGGATTTGATTAGGCCTAAATGGCATCTCTTTTAGATATAATATGATAGTCAAGAGTATTATGTTGGAGCCATGAATAATATGACATATGTTGATCCTGTGGATTAATTGTAATGGTGTTGTAGATTAAATTTTTGAGATATGATGGTTTATATGTCTTGTACAGGTTTATTTATACAGGTTGTATGTATGATTTTGGCCCATTTTTAAAGAATGATCTATCCGATTTTCTGTAGAATTTTATGTTATTTAATTATGAGCATTAGTTTGATATGTTTATTGACAGAGGTTATTAGGGAAAAATAACTCATTCTGTCACAAACGAGGTATCAAAGCAAACCCGAAGAAAATAAGGGCCATCCTTGACATAAGCCCTCTGCGGTTCGTGAAGGAGGTCCAGAAACTCACAGTGAGACTTGCTACCCTCTCACGGTTCATGGCTAAGTCGGCAGAGAAATATTTACCGTTCTTCAAGGCCTCTCAGAGGGATGAAGGCAACTGGATTCCGGTGGACAGCGAAGTGCGAGGCTGCGTTCTAGGAACTGAAAGAATACCTCACCAACCCTCTACTCCTGACCTCTCCTTCGGAGGATAAGGACCAGTATCTTTATCTGGCGGTGTTAGACACAGCCTTAAGCTCAGTTTTCATCGACAGTAGGGGAACGTGCAGCGACTTGTATACTACGTAAGCAAAGTGCTGACGGATACGAAGTCTTGCTACCCTCATGTTGAAAGAATTACTTTGGCTCTCATCTATTCCACCCGAAAGCTACGATCATACTTCCAGGCATACTGAATCGTCGTGCTGACTGATCAGCCTTTGAAGGGAATCTTGCAAAAATCAGAGATATCTGAACGACCGGTCAAGTGGGCCATAGAGTTGGGTGAGTTTGACATGGAGTTCTGGCCACGGCTAGCCCTGATGGGTTAGGTCCTCGTGGACTTTGTGGTCGAAACAGCGATCCCTACTCTTGACACCCCGGACCAGATCAAAAGTACGATCATCATGAGTGCTCCTGTGTGGGCGCTTCAAATTGATGGATTATCTACACAGGCAGGTAGTGGGGCTGGAGTAGTCCTTGGAACTCCAGACGACTTGAAGATAAAATACTCTTTGGCACTCAGATTTCCAATAACCAACAATGTGGTAGAATACAAGGCCCTCATTGTGTGACTCAAATTAGCCAAGGAGTGCTCAATAAAAGTACTGGTTGTCTACAGCGACTTAGAATTAGTGGTCAATCAAATCCAGGAAACTTTCAAGGCATTAAGTCCTTAGCTCACTACGTACCTGGCAAAGGTGAAGGCCTAGGCCTAGACGTTTGAGAAATTTGAGATTGTGCATATTCTGAGGGCAGAGAATTGAAAAGCTGACCAGCTGGCTAGGGCTGCCACAATAGGATCACAGAAACAGTATGCCAGGAGCATGCGGGAAGTCTTGACAACACCCAGCATTAACGACCTAGAGTGCGAGATCCTGCAGGTGGCTGAGAGTGACAACTGCATGACCCCGTACCAGAGGTAGCTAATGGACGGAACGCTGTCAAATAACCCATAGGAATCAAAGCGAGGAGAGAAGACAGCGTGATGGTATGCGATCATCGATGGGAGGTTGTACCGACGAGGATACTCGACCCTCTACCTGAAATGCCTCTCGCCTGAAGAAGCCGAATATGAGTTGGGCGAAGTTCACCTCAGCGTCTGCAGCCCGCATGTAGGGAAGAATCTTGCATTCAAAATCATGTGATAGGGTTTGTTCTGGCTCACAATGAGGCGAGATGCCATGGACTTCGTCAAAAGGTGTGAGAGCTACCAAGTTCACCGATCCATGAGCCACCAGCCATACATGGGCTTGTAGAGTCTGTAGGCCTTGTGGCCGTTCGCACAATGAGAGCTCGACATCCTTGGGCTTATTCCTTGGCCTTTTGACAAAGAAAATTCCTCATTGTCGGGATCGACTACTTTACCAAGTGGGTCGAGGCCACTCCCTTGGCACGCATAGCTGAGCAAAATGCAATGAACTTCGTCCATCAAAGTATTGTCTACCGGTTTAGGATTTCTGATGTGATAGTGACCGACAACGAAATCCAATTCACCGGCAAGCAATTTACCAAGTATTGTACGAGCTTATGTATCAGACTGATTCACACGTCCGTGGCATACCCGCAAGCAAATGGCCAGGTTAAAGTGACCAACCGAGCGCTACTACATGGATTGAAGAATTAGCTCGAAAATGCAAGGGGCTCCTCGGCTGATGAGTTACTGTTCGTACTATGGTCATACCGGATGATGCTGCGGGAACCGACATGAGAGATGTCCTTCAGTCCATGCTAAGGGGCTGAAGCAGTCATTCCCGTTGAGATAGGGCTGCCTAGCCTTTGGATTGAATGCTTCGACCCTGTTAGCAACTCCTAACAGCTCAAGGGGCTCCTGGATCTACTGCCAGAAGCATGCAACGCAGAGCGCTTAAGGACAGCAGCCTACCAGTATCGCATCGCTTGATACTACAATAGGAAGGTGAAAGCATGCCCACTTGAGATCGGGGATTTAGTTCTACAGAGTGTTGAGGCGACGGGCAAAATTTCTCACAGGAACAAAGTCTCCCCGAATTGGGAGGGGCCATTCCTTATCTCAGCAGTTTTTTTGGAACGGGGCGTACAAGCTATGCACCTAGGATGGCAAACTAGTCCCTCGGACCTGAAATGCCACCTACCTTAAGAAATATTACCATTGATCCTCGGACACACCTAGGTAAGGTGTGCATACATGGTTTGGGGTGCTTGTACATGTATTATGTAATCATTAAATAAAATTGTCATTTTCATTTTCCTGTCTGATTGTTCATGTGAGTGCATGTATGCTTGCCATATCGAAAAGCAAAATGGCCTAAACTGCCCCTAAGTTAGAAGGACACTTGTCCACCTGTAAAAGAAACTTTTCCCCCACGCCAAGCGGCCAATATGCAGTTGAACTCTGAACTTTGGCCCCGTGCTAAAAGGCCCTTAGCGGCTGAGAAACCTTGGCTACACACCAAGTGGCCCACACGAGGTCAAATTTTGAACTGTGGCTCCGCGTCGAATGGTCCTTGGCGGCCAAGAAACCTTGGCCCTATGCCAAACGGCCCATACGCGGTCAAATTTCGAGCTTTGGCTTCACGTCAAAAGGTCCCTAGCGGTCGAGAAACCTTGGCCTCGCACCAAGCGGCCCACACACGGTCGAACGAGTTGGTCTTGGGGCTCCGGAAGTTCCCGATAAGACGGACATTAAAACTTTAGGGGGCCTGAACGGCAGGCGTGCAATGATTTTCTTCCGGAGAAGAGAACACCCTGATTCAACAACAGTCTATGGGCTACGACCATGCGCATGTAAGTGACAACGCCCTAAGCAGGGCTGTGTGCCGAAATAGTGTCGTGCGTGCAACGACCTAAGACCCTGAGTGTAGCTGTTGTGGCCTCAAAACCCAGTGGCCCTTGTGAGACTCTACCCTAGGTATGTGGCAATGTCCAACTCACTAGATAGAGCATCTCACTAAACGTGAGATGTGATGACATCCTCGACTGAGGATGAGCACAGCGAAAACGACTCCTAAAGCAAGCCTCGGCAACGATGAGAAAGTAGCTTAGCCGACACAGCAAAGGAAACAACAAAACTTAGAGATGCTGGAGGACAAAAAGAACGTATTTCATTAATTATTCAAATTGCAAATTACAAAACCGTACGTAAAACTATACAGGGAAAAATGTACAAAGGATCCAGCTACTTTAAGTGCTTGAGGGCCCTGCTCCCTCTAAGAAATTAGTTAAGAGAAACCTTTCCTTGACTCCATCATTCTTGGGATCAAAAATCACCTCAGAGAAGCCCGGAATCGCAAAGGATGCTATGCGACGACATAAGGGTATGCCGTCCTAGAACCTCGCATCCATCACCTGTGACGGATCGAGTTATTCTCCTTAAATAACATCTATCAATGGTAACATAAACTTATTCCCATAATTTATGATTATGAATTTTGTAAAAATTTCGGCAGAATTTCCTCTACAATTGGACAAAAAATTAAAAATATAACCTGTTTAAAATAACCTGTACAAGCACACAACTATCCGATTATGATATTTTTGCCTACAATACAATACACAAGACCACATTACTATACCATCCATGGCTCCAACACAGTATTTCTAACTACCGTATTGGATCTGAAGAGATGCCATCTAGGACTAAATAAAATCCAAAAGATCAACATAAATGCAGAAGCATAACTAAATCCAAAAACCCGTAGAAGTATAACAATAACCATAAAATAATAACAAATCACATTAATCCAACTAGACTGTTTACATTCTATTATAACAACGTATCCAAAATTTTAAGCCTTTGACATCCATCTAATCTCCTCAAACAAGTCCCTTTCCTTACTTTAACTAACCTGTTTAAAATAACCTGTACAAGCACACAACTATCTGATTATGATATTTTTGCCTACAATACAATACACAAGACCACATTACTATACCATTCATGACTCCAACACAGTATTCCTAACTACCGTATTGGATCTGAAGAGATGTCATCTAAGACTAAATAAAATCTAAAAGATCAATATAAATGCAGAAGTATAGCTAAATCCAGAAACCTGTTGAAGTATAACAATAACCATAAAATAATAACAAATCACATTAATCCAACTAGACTGTTTACATTCTATTATAACAATATATCCAAAATTTTAAGCCTTTGACATACAGCTAATCTCCTCAAACAAGTCCTTTTCCTTACTTTTACTAACTAGGCGCCATCTTAGTGTTCTCATCTGGAAGGAGAAATAGTAAGAGTGAGCGTACAGCTCAACAAATATAATCATATGTCACTAACTATAACAATTAATAGGGAAAACAATAATTGTGCAGGGAAAACATATAACTTGAATAAAAGGAAGCATGCGAGGAGGGGGACATCTGGGATCATCTGGTTCACATGTTTGTTCCGGTTACGTCCATTCATTTTCATTACTTTCATTAATATTTACGGATTCGGACTAATTGGTCGTACTAACCAACGATGTGAGAGAACGAGGAAAGGAATGTGTCTGCCACACATTCTAAAGTCGGCTATATTTTAGGTCTGCAACATTGACTATCGGCTACATTTTAGGCCTGCAGCACACGACCATCGGCTACATTTTAAGCCTGCAGCACTCGGCCATCTCAACTCGCCCCATATCTCCCGGGGACCAGGGCAATCCTCATTCTTCCACAATAGTATCCTAAAGCGTACCACGAACATCACCTATTTCTACGAGCGACCAGAACACGTGGCCAAGTATTCCATGGGTTCACATTGTGATGGACATGACAAACCAGAGAATACTACCCCTATAAACTAGGTCCTAGTTTCAGGATTAATCCTTCATTGAGAGAAGATCCACCACAAGCACATTATATTTTTCAATCGGGAAATCACATTCCCATCCTTATCTTCATCCGGGAGATCAAATCCATCACATATCATACTTTGGTGGATTCCCCTTTATTTACTTGCTCGGTTCTCATCTTTCTATGGGACTTAATCCCTTTTAGCAATTCAATCCAAGTTCACAAGAGAGTTTGGAATTTCTTATCTCTGATGGTCAAATATCATCTAGAAGCCTCTGGGACGCATTTACTTACTTCCGGTGTACAAATACATATTTTTGGGGCTTACAATTTGCCATGAATATTTAATCATACGTTTCATCACAATTAAATAGAGGTGGAGCATGTAAATTTACACTTTGGGGTCCTCCAGAGCGCATTTCCTTGTAAACGGAGCACAAATATATATTCCGAAACTTACATTTACATTTAAATAATTAGACATGATTTTCATAACAATTAAATGGGGCAAAGCATGTAAATGTTCCATTTAAACTCGGATGAACAGTGTCAGGGGGTCTTTTAGAGCATCCGGACGCCGCGAACGGATCGATACCTGTGAGATCAGATGTTCGGCTGATACATATACATAATTAGGACGTGATGATCCATATTTTGAGGTCGATTCAACATAATACGAAGGTAGAAGCATGTAATTTTTCCATTTCGTCTTGGATGAACAGTAACAGTGGCATTTTAGAGAGCTCAGACGCCGCGAACTGGTCGAAACGTGGGAGATCGATCACGCAACCGACCTATATACACATTTGGGACGTGGTGATTCACATTTTGGGGTCAATTTTACAAGATATGATGCGGAAACAAAAAAACCCCCTAATTCCCATAGGTTAGGGTTTGGTGGAACTTCACCGACCGGATCGATGAGTAAATCGGATAATAAATTACGAAATCCTTGGTCTCAAGTCATGGGTAATACATTTTTCACGGTTTGGGTGGGTATTGACACAAAAATATCCGATGATAAACGAAAAATATCGAAAGAGAAAAGTTAGTGAGTATGAGAACACTTGCCTCGATGCGTATTACCACTTTTATAACTAGCTCTCGGATTGATTTGGACTCCACGAGCTCGATCTCATCCTTCCTCTCCCTAGAATCGGCGCTCTCTCTCTCTAGAAGGGTTTGGTTCGTGGAGAAAATAAAAATCACAAAGCAGCAGGCGGTTTTAAAACGAGCTGGCGCTCGAGCGCGCGACGAGTGCAGCCATACTGCCTAGGCCAGCTCGAGCGTGTGGCGAGCATAGACAATCTGGATTCTGTGCTCTCCATGGGCTCGAGCTCACGGAGGGCACGGGTCAGGCTCCCAACAATCCTACAGCAAGCCTACTTCGCATTTTTGCCGTTTGGGACCCGTTTTGATCATTCTAACCCAATCTTTCATATTCTTAGACCTTACTTTTGATTATATAATCTTAATAAGACATGATTATTATAATTTAAAACCCAAAATGTTATTTACGAATTAATATTTCACGGCTTATAATTTCCATTCTTGATTTACCAATTTCGGCTCTTTGAGCTTTTCAATCCGATTCCTCCTGTACTTTTTGACCACAATTCACGTATGTTAACTTAACTACCTTCTAATTATTATGTTCTTAACCCGGAACCTCACATCACCCATGTCATCTCCTTCAGGGCAAGTCAAACTCGTAGGTAGGCCTTAGCACGAGCACTTTGGTCTTGAAGGTCAGAAACGCTGCCGTGAGCCGCTAGCAGCTCACCCTTCAGTTGCTTGACCTCCCACTTCAAGGCTGCGGTCTCATCTTCTCAGTGTCGCATTGCTGCACGCTCAGCCTTTTCTCAAACTCAACGGATGAGCTCGCCTCGCTATGAGAGGGCTATTTGGATGAGGTGAACCGTAGCCTAGGTCTGCAAAAGGGAAAGGAGACAGAAAACTCATGAGTCTTGGCAACGTGGGAACGTATTGCACAAAATATTTTAGCGAACACATTCCCTACTCGATGAGTAAAGAAGTCGTACATCGATGAAGGGCTCCTCCCCAGCACTGGGCAAATCTGGTGCAGCCTCAGGTGCGGGCATGCCTGAGGGCTCTAGTTGTTTGGCGGCCTCTTCCCTCTCGCTTTTTGGGGCCTCGCTAACTAGGGGTTCCAAGGCGAACCCCTAAGGTGTGCCAACCCCCATAGCAAGGTCGGGTCTTGCAATAAGGGGCATCGGCAACCCCATAATTGGAATGGCGATGGCCTACAGAGCATCCGCCGGTGCAGCATCAGACTCAAGATCAATTGCCTCAACAAGCTCTATGACTCCGACCGCCGCTTCCTCGATGCCCGCAATGACTTCCTCTACAATGGGTTTAGCTGGCCAGTTGCCATGGGAGGGTTCCGCCGCGACGTTAGGAAAGGAACTTGGCTTGGACCCCTTAGCCGGTGGATGGCTAGCAAAGGGAACACCGTACTCTTCCAAAGCGATAGTAGGAATGGACAAAAGCTCGGCAGCTCTCTCTAGTGGTCGTGACTCTAGCTCCTATGGCGCAATAGTGGTCCAGCGGATGTCCTCGGAGCAAACCCCGAGGACTGGTCTGATGCAGCCAGCAAAATTATGGCCTTCTGCTCGAAGTGCCTCTTGCCCGCCTTAGCTTCTTCAACACCGCCATATCCTCTCCTGAGGGGGACTCCAGGGAGGACGGCAAGTTGCTCTGCTTAGGTAGCTCTTTGGAAGGCTCTTGGATGACTAAAACTCCGACCTTCCTCTTCTGGGTGATAGCCGCCACCTTACTGCTCGCCGGCTCCCATCTAGCAGCCACGAAGACCTTGGGGATCAGATAATACCCCTGGGTGCAAAATGTTTGGGTCGTTGCTTGAATGTGATCCGTCAACTTCTTCTCCTCCCTCTCTTCCTGCTCACTCACCCCTTGTGTGAAGAACTCACTCACAAAGCCCCACTCGTTGGGGATATCCTACTCAGGAGGGGCCATCGAGAAGAAAAAGCGATCCTTCCAGCTCTTCTTGGAATTAGGGTTCATACCGCGAAAGTAGAAGTCCAGACGGGGAGACATAGAAATCTTGTCTTTCGACTAGTTGAAGAGGAAGATCACCTTCACCAAGCGTGGGAAAAACACGCAACCATAGAGGTGAATAAAGACACAAAGGGATAACAGAAAACGCACAGTGTTGGGATGAAGTCGTGTAACAGGAATGCCCAGTGTTGAAAAGATCTTGTACAAGTCCAACACCACTGGGAAGCGGATCCCACCCTTGTAGACTGTAATGAAGTCTTCTGGAGGCGCATTTGCTCTACCCTCCTCACCAAGAAGGAGGTGGGCCAAGTCGCTAGGGATGTGGTACTTAACCAGTAAAGCTGTGATTGCACTTGCCGAAAGGATCAACTTGATCTCGCCAACTCTCTGACGAATCGTGAGAGGTTCAGAACTCTTCTTCTTTTCCATTGATGCAAGAAGTAGGAGAATGCACAGTGTAAATGGTGTAAGGAAACGTAGTTTAAATAGGAAACCAAGAGAGGACTCAAGTGGTGTCACGTGGGAAAACTCAAGGATCGCCCTTAATGATGGCCATCACACGCGTCCCTTCAGTAGGGTGCAATGCGTCTATCCATGTCAGCCCATCATGGCGCCTGACAGATGGCCTTACAACTCATGCCATAGCCATCCGTCGAATTCCAGCTGTCACATTAAGCAATTAATGTAAAGATTCCAGTCGTCACGGACAACGACAGCGGTGACTCGTCCGACTTCGATGCCGGAAGCGCTACACATGACATTCAAAAGCAACATGCTACTACAAGTAAATTGCTTTATCAAAAAAAAAATACTAATAAAGTTTCTTTACAGATAAGGCCGACCAGTGGCCATAAAATACGATAATGCTATTTGCGCCTATTTGACTCAAAAGGATCTAAAGTCAAGAACTCAATTAGCTCCAATCGTGTCTGAGCGCTCACATTTTGGGAATCCAGTAAGCCCATAGGGAAGCCAAGCATCGTCAGAGAAACCATCCTCTGATTCAATTGGATCCCTTCTTGGAATCGCCCCTCCAGCATCGGAGCCAGTTCTTTCGGGTGGATCCTTGACCTTGACTCAGCCTCCAGGCATGCCTGGACAACGTGCTTGTCTCGAAGCCACTCCTGGCACAGTTGGAACTCCCCCGGGTGAGTCATGATTTGACTTTGAGCATGAGTGTTGGCATCGGCTAGCTGTGACACCCTTGCCTCAGATTCTGACCAGGCATGTTCAAAATGAGCCACTCACACCCTACTCTGTCTGACTTCAACGACAGCGGCCTACACCTGACATTCAGCTTCCTCAACCTCCCGCTGTGCATGAAAGATCAGTCGACTAGCATCCTCCGGACCCCAATGCTGAGAGGAGTTAGATGCCCTTTCGGGCTCGAAGCCCAGCGGTGCCCCCAGGAGCCTCATAGGCCCAAGGACTGACGGCTCCAAATGGTAGCCTCTTGTCGTCGCAACAGCAGAGTCTGCCTCATTGCACGCCCTTGACTCTAGTTCCTCCCATCTCGACTCCTCACTGAAGGGCTCAGATTCTGATGAAGAGGACGATCCCGCTGGACAATCTAATGGCCCTAGAACATAATCACGCCTCTCATCAGCCATTATGGTGATCATAGCTAAAGAAAAGAGAGAATGATTGCAGACTCAGAGTTAACGTCCCATAGCGACAAACGAATGCACAAAATGAGGAGGGAACTTTGGCATTTAAATTGCCAAAGCCCCCCGAAGGAAACGGCGTCATTTGGCAAAGACGAGGCATGCACCAACGAGATTCCTCCACGTGGTGATGCCTTGAAGCACCGTGCCTTTTCAAAGAAAAGTAATTATGACGCGACTGCTCTACGTCTGCTAGTGCATTAAATGCCCAGATGTGACCTGATTGACGCGGCCTCCATCTGCGACATTCAATTACCTGAGAAAGGATGCGAGCAGCACAAGCACCCAAAACGGCTCCCATTAGGCCTTTTCGCAGACAGTTTGAATATGGACTTGAGGGATGGATACCAGCAAAGACAGCCGCAAGTCGCTCAGCACTCAAAATAGACAAATGATCAAGCATGTGTGGCGGCAAGAGGGCCCTTCAACCCTTGAGTCATGCCAAACATTAGTAAAGAGAAAACTAATGGCACAAGAGATAAAGGCAAATATCGACCCTTTTATTCATTGAAGTATTCTTTACGAAGTAGAAGGTTTACACCAATGCAAGTACAAAAAAACACAAAAGTGAAGCAAAATACAAGGAGCAGAAAAAGGGTGACGCCCACCGGGAGGGCTCGGTCCGAAACAGAAATGTGACACCAAAAGGGAGCTCCGCCATTCTTGTAGCTTCTACCCCAACATTGATTCCCCCCCTCAGCGGGGTGAATTGGATGCCAATCCCTTGCTGTTGATGAGACTGACTCTGCCATAGCATAGGAAAGGCCTCCGTCCGGGGTCAATCACCGAGGCCACGACATGCTGGATGCAGAGCCCGACGGGACCCTAGAATACGCCTCCTCCAGCCAAGCCCTGGGGGCAACAAGCCATGGAAAGAGCGAAAGGTAGAACACTTTTGTAGGCTAGAGACCTAGAATCAAGGTTTTGGACTCCCGACGCTCCTCTAGTGGCTGAACACCCTGGCCAGGAAAGGAGAAGGTACACGACAATTGCAGAGTGGTCAAGCCACCCTCGTTACAACGAGAAAATATCCGCAAGAAGGGCACAATGACAGGCTTCAAAAGCAGCCATGACTCTTGCGTAGATCCATCCAATTCTCGTGCAGAACTCCATAGAGTATGGGACAAGCCAGAGTCCCCACATTGCTTCGCCGGTGAATGAATGAGCTTGGGTCCCCAATGTGTGGAAACCCCCCAATTTATAGCCGCACAGAAGGCCCAACGAGCTCCCAAAGGAGCACCCTACCTAACGACTGTCAATTAGAAAACAGGAAACCCATCAATACAAGATTGATTCCTAGACCATGAATCTTTCTAAACAGAGCACCGAGTCTTTGCAGCGCCTCTGGAATACTGCATATTTGCATAGGGAAGGGTCATTGAACTAAAGGCTAGCGCATCTTGAGAAGGCATACGTAAGCTTGTAGCGGGGCCCATCTTCTAACATACCAGAGCCTGACAAAGGGCCGTTCCCAGACATGGGGGCTAGTGATGGGTCTAGTACGGATATGAGCCGAAACCAATGAGGCCCAACCAATGGCAAATAGGCCCAACTAGTAGGTAGGCCCAGTCAGGCAATGGTGATCCAAGAGGTTTGGGGCAAAGCCCACTAGGCACCTCTGACGTGGGACCAATCGTCTTCACTCGTATCTCTCCTGGAGCGGCTACGGGCCGACAACGTAGGAGGGGTCGGTTCAGAGAATGCCAGCCGATAGGAGATAGAGTTAACCCTGGCAAGCCATGATGCTCGCCGTCCTAGCAGCAACTTGACCAATTCCAGCAAAGTTAAACAAGCCTGTGTCGATCATGCCTGGCAACGATCTCTGCGCCACCATAAGATTACAATTGATACCACTAGCGATTAGTAGCCTATGAATCCAGGTAGGCCACCTATCGGAGGTTCCCGCACCCAAAAGCCTCATCCACGAAGCTTACAAATACCTTATCTCTCAGTAGAGAAAGGGATCCCTCTTTGAACGACTTAATCGGTGACTTGTGATTTGGAATTGATCCCAGCGCCTTGCACTCAAACAAACGAGGACAAAGAATGAGCTTTCTTTCTTCAAAATCGCCGCTTCGATTCGGCGACCTTAGTGAGCCACTCTCAGCAGTGCACAAGAGGAGCACAAGCCTCCACCGAAGACCATACGCACCCCTCCATACTAGCATACATGCATTTTTCATTTTGTTTACCTTCACTCTTGAATCTTTCCATTCCATGGGAAAGATTTCTAATTTGAGCGTTAGAGTATTCACGGTAAGAGAACATCCCACCATTCTCTGACCTTTTATTCATAGTTTATGGTGCACAGGGCCTATGTTAGAAAACGCGGTAAATCGAACCCATTCATGATTCACCTAAAATGAGGAATCTGAAGGCTCCCTAATCCGCATGAAAGCCAAGACCTAGGGATGCATCAATATACATAATATTTAATAAGTATTTAATGCATAATATTGCG
>JAODPA010106071.1:0-20357 GCA_025585075.1 Nepenthes mirabilis
TTTTGTGTTCATGGACTTCAAAAGTAATGTGATATTAATGTTAAATAGATATAATTTCTATTTCCAACGTAATTAATTTTCCACGTCTTATTTTCTTACACTAATTTTTATTTTATTTTACCAACATTTTTTCTTCTCTCTCCTTTTTGTTATTTCTTGTTTTTTAGAAATTATCTCAGAACCAAACACTAACATAAAAGGAAAAAAGCAACTAAGATTTTTATGGAGGCCCCATTTTGATGATTCAGTAATGAAGATCCTCACACGAGACCAGTTATGCTCTCTGCTGAGAAATAAGGTCGAGTACCGTGGAGCCTTTGGCTGATCCTTTGATTCGACAAACAGGTAAAAATAATAATAAGAAAGAAAGAAACGAAAATGAAGAAGATGACTAGCAGGGCCATGAAGCCTTCTTGACTAATAAAATTTCCCAGAAACATAGGAAAAGCCTGATAATTTGAGAGTGAAAAGCAAGGGAGCCAGCCTCTGTCTTTACAAACTAGCGTTTTTTTTTTCCCTGGTAAAATGGAATTCCATTCCCTGCAATAACTTATCTTATTACAGCCGATATAGACCCGGCCCACTAATTTGCAGGCAGCGGCAGCCATTTTCGACCATTTCAATGCCCATTAGAAGGCCTGAACATTGCATAACCGTTCATGCCACACGACAGATTTGAGTAGTCGTCGAAATTGTATGGATATCCGTTGCCCCCTGCATTTCTCATGTTGACAATAGAGAGATCTGGGCCCGACACCTGCCACTGGTTTGGAACGAGGCCATCAATATGGCCAATGGCGTACTGCATCTGAGTAGCTCTCGGGATGTATTCCCTCGAGGAATCAAAATGGCTGCCTGTGAGAGAGTCCCGTTGGTACCCGTTGTAGTGGTAACTTTGTGACCGTTCAATTCTGCAAGAGCTGGCTGAAGGGCCGGCCTCGCCAGGCAGAGTGAGATGTTGATCGAGACGGTGGAGTCCAGTGCTCGGACCCCGAACAACCCTGGTTTCCATAATAGTGCTCCCACCGCCCGGCTGCTCATCGTTGAGCAGATCATTGATGATGTCAAGGTGTGGAAACTCATCTGCCAACACACCTCGAGTATGCCGGCTCGGAGAGGAGACCAGACAATCAGAGGGTAGAAAAGACGCATGGGACCCACTGTGCACGGGCAGGTATAAATCAGGATTTTGGACCTCTTTGAGCATAGACGAGGAACCGAACGTCATACTCCGGCTCATATTCCTCTGAGGACTGGCCATCCAGCTGCGTGCGCTTGGCATGATCTCTTGAGTGCCTAATTCAAAAGAATTCCCTGAACTGACAGAGCATTTATCAGTTGTCTTGGGGATCTGAGGAAGAAAAACCGGCGCAGATATCAAAGCAGGCTGTTGAGAGAAGTTAGGTGACGGATTTGCCACCGAAGCAGCAACAGAACTACCAATTATGGCATTTCTGTAAGACTGAGGAACGTAGCCGTGGTTTGCTGGGGAGGGATCAGGACTCAATCGTCCAGCTGCACTTATCGAACGAGACAACAGCGGTGCTGCTGATGCTGCTTGAATAATGGGAACAGTTGGGTTAGGTGGCGGCGATCCGGGAATCAGAGGTGCACTAGAGGGCCTCGATGTCATTGGGGTTTGTTGCCCAGAAAGTCTCTCTGCTGGTTTTGTGCCGGCAGCCTTGATGGGATCTGCTCTAGACCCACTCATAGTTTGGCGTGTGTTTGTCGATGAAGCTGAGTTGTTGGTTTGTGATAAGCTGTTTGAAGGAGCTTTCTTCACTGGGAAAACATCAACAGAACCATTCCTGGTGTCCAACTTCAATGGAGCCGTGGAGACGGTATTATTCCTGGGAGGGCTTTTAGGTGAGTAAGGGAATACGGAAGCCCACTCTTTGGACAGTCCTGTATCTTTATTGCCAGGCATCCTTTGCAGCAGCATAACCTCTTCTTCCTATCAATCAAAATCCAAAATTTATAAATCATCATTTAACGAGCTAACCACCAAATATGAAAATGTGACGAGGTAATCAGAAAAGGGATAGTGAAACAAACTGATCATCAGAACAAGCAAATTTCTATATTCATTAAGAAAAGGAGGTCCACTAAGAGTTATAAATAGCATTGGTTGCATAAAAATAGAGAAAGAAAGAAAAGAAAAGGAAAAGCATCACAAGAAATTATGAAACGAAAAGCCAGAAGGAAGATTGAATTAAAACTTGGCTGTGGTCCAAACAATATTATCAAACATGAAAAGCAGATGAACATGAAGTGAATTACGGCAGTATCATAAAAAGCAATAAAAACCAACTTGCTAGTAATGCCTGCAGCAAAAATTACTTCCAACATTAAAATACTTATTGCATGAGGCTTCCATGTCGTGAAGTCAAGAAAAATATTAAACCCTGCACTTCAAACGGACCATTTTTGTTTAAACTTATGACCAGCAGAAAATGGAAGTCAGGTGCACAAAATTCCCACTGTGGGTGTCAAAGGAAGGGTTGGACTAATTTGAGTTTATTATATGTGATCTTACATTTACATTGTTATGTAACAGGCTGTTTCTATAACTTGGATATGTGACCACCAAGTCATACAACAACTCTATGCTTCAACGCTCCCCATGACCTCCAAATGTAAAAATGCTTAAAATGGAAAGAAAAGGATGCTTGGACATTACAGTGACAGGATGTCTATACTATATAATATTGCAGATATGGAAGAAAACAAGATGTGTCGGTGCACGCACTTTCTTGACCATGTTCTGTTCAGGCCCCTTTATTCGATCCTGCAAGGATACAGCAGAGGCAGACTCATTAGATTCAGCTGCTTTTCCACTAGGAGAAACATCATTGTGATGCCTATCTGCAACAGGCTCCGATGACTGGCTATCTGCTTCACTTATACCCTTAATTTCCTCAGATGTCACCTTACTGCGCTGGTTCTTTCCTCTGCAAAATCAAACTCCACAATTTCAGAATTAGCTGTATTTGTAATCCTGAGGAATGCAGCGTAGTGTTTGTTTACCTGGTAGGTGATTTTTGGCTTTTCTTGTTTGTGAGGGAATTTCCTCTGCAAGACCCATTCACTGCCATCGAAGGGGCTGAATCTGTAGAACAAGCTGATGAGCTATCATCCATTACAGATGAAGTCCTCTTGTCTATTCCATTTTGTGCAGTCAATATGCTGCTACCAACTCCACTACCGCTGGCTTCTGCAGCAAGGTGAACCTCTGATGTGTCGGTATCCCAGTTAACAGGACTACTTTCTCGTTCTTCTGAGTCAGGCTGAAACACGTCAGTAGCAAAGTCTACAGAATCAGAAACATCGGACACATCCTCAACATCATCCTTTTCAAGAGTGGTTTGCCTCTCCAAAAGGGCTTTTCCATCATCAATTGGATTCTTGTCTTGCACTGCCACACTAGTCTTATCATCCTTCGCCTTAACCTTTACCTTGCTGTTGTTCCGTTTTTGTTTACCCTTTGGTTTATCAAGGCAGCATATGGTTTCAAATCAGAGTTTCATCAATAGACAGTATGCAGGCACACCACAAGAAAAAAAAAAAACTTATGGCCAAAGCAGGAAGAACCTAAAATGAAGAGACAACAACCATTCTCCAAAATCATGTGTACAAGCAAAAGAAAGTTAAGCCTTCTATTGAAAAAAAAAGAAAACCTTCGATTCAATCCCCTATCAAAAAAATCAGATGTTTCACAAAAAAGCCTATTGCATTTAAATGCCACAGTGATTTGATCATCTTCCCATTAGGTATGAGAAGATGGCAGCAAAATTAGAGCATCTGGCAGAAAGTTTCAAGATTCTCCAGCAGATTTGCAAGGATATCTAATGAACTTAACCATCCAGTAGAAAGAATGACTTGGAATTCTTGGCGTAGCCTTTTTAGCTGATTTATCAGATCATATTGCAAACTGTATTGCTACATCATTATTTACACGATCTCAAACCCCAAATTAGAATATCTATTCCTGATAAAAAGAAAAAAATATATTGAATTCCCATAGAAAGAATGATTTAGACAAAAAAAAAAACAAAAACTAAATTCAGCCAAAACGCAACAGAAATCGGTGCATTAGAAAGAACAACTTAGAATTCTTGACGTAGCCTTTTTAGCTGATTTATAATAGCTTTTGCATTATCATCACTTCCCTTTATCAGAACATATGCAAACTGTGTTGCTACATCAGTATTTACACGATCTTAAACCCAGATTAGAATATCTATTCCTGATAAAAAGAAAAAAATATATTGAATTCCCATAGAAAGAATGATTTAGACAAAAAAAAAAACAAAAACTAAATTCAGCCAAAATGCAACAAACCTGTTTTTTCTTTGATTTCTTCTCTTTTTCAACCATACCACGCTTCCCCTTCTGATCACTCTCAGCCAACCAGGCTGCCTCTTCTTCACGAATCAGTTCCTCTTGCCTCTTCAAAGCAACAGCTTCTTGATAGGCAGCTTCAATTTTATTACTGTGACAGAAATACAAGGGCTAAATATAAAGAACAATACAAAGTACCCTCCCAAAAAAGGATTAAGGCAACATTGCAGGAACACAACCAAAAGATATGTGCAAGCACAAAAATTTCCACAGTCCTTCGACCCAATTCTGTCAAACGCCTTTCATCACGCTCGACAGTATCCTTACTGAAGTCCTCTCCAGCACCCCCATCCTACAAATAAAAATAATGGAGTGGCATATCCATTAAATTTTCCCAAAAAGATAAAAACAGAAAATTGCAGGGACTTAAAAACATAATGGCCACAAGAGCCTTGGGAAACAAAGACATGTTTAGAAGTTGTTTGCTCTGATGTTTAGTTTGGCAACTACCGCAAACAAGGATAACAATGCAACCAACTGTGGTAATATGCATGTCACAAGTAATATTGATGGTGCACCAGAACAAGAACACAGCAACAACTTGAACTCTTCCCCCCTCAATTTTTCCCTAGGACAGAACTGATATGAAATAAAATTGACTAAAACATCAGCTCTAATGTTGTTGATCAGAGTTCTCTCTCCTCTGGAGCTAGTGTTCCTAGAGGAACGATTGATCTCATTGTGCAATGATGGTACATCAGGAAAACAGAAGCGCCTCAGAGGTCTCTGTCATGCAGTCACCAAATAAATATCTCCATCAGATTCTCAACCTGCTACAAAGCTGAATCCACTTGTGCTCCCTGATGATGTCCGACTATCAGGAAGAGATAAGCATCAGATGAATCAGAGTTCAGCAAGCAAGCGCATTGTAGTTTGTTTTACAGTTGGATGCCACAATTTCCTTCACAACTTCCACAGCAGCTCTTTTTCTCTTACCCTTCTATTACATCTCTTTCTGATTGCAGAAATTGGTGCATCATTTGAGAACAACGTTGTTGAGCTTTCCTGTTTCTCAGAATGATCAGATATGATTTAGAGGAATAAATCAAATGATGTGGTCTCGGTTTTGCTTTTAACACAACCTCTCTCTTCCAGTCAGTAGGTATAAATCCCACACCTTCCACGACACATCTCTCCCTTCCTCTTCTACTACGTATGTTTCTGATTTAATAAACATTGTTTATCATTCTAGGAGAATCGAATAACCTAAGAATCTCAAAAAAAATTGATGACGATTGGGTTGAGCTTTCTCATTTCTCAGAATGATCAGTTCTGATCCAATTAATGGGCATAAATCAAATCATGTAGTCTAGGTTTTGCTTCTAACACAACCCATGGCCATCCTCATCAATTTGAACAACCAAATATCACTTGCACAATTATCGTTAAATATGCAAACAATTAAATAAATCAACCCAGATGCACAAGTGATGTCTAGGGATGATATTTTATGATAAACATGTATAAACATATTTTGCAGGAGTATTACTTCATGAAAAATTCTTATTAAGTTCTGACTTATAAGAGCTATCTCGTTCACATACATCATGGTAAGACAATCTCATACTTTCACTAATCAAGAATAAGGCAATGTTGTCCAAAGTCCAAATGCCAAATGCATCAAGGTTGACAGAAGACAAAGGGTAATTACATTAAAAGAGCAAAATTTGATAACTAATTTAACAAATGCTGACATATGTAAAGCACCCTTTTCATTCAGCAGAGCTACTCAGACAACCTAAAATGGGATTTTCATTGGCAATTGAACCCCCCCCCCCCCCCCAAACCAAGAAAAAGTCAGAACAGAAGACATTTTCTAGCCTCATAGGAGTTTTGCAAAGAATAGGCTCACCTTGGTACGGTTCTGAGGACCCTTCTCATCCTTTGGAGGTAATGGTTCCATTGCAGCCCGCTCAAGAAGTAATAATACATCATCAACCAAGACAAACATATCATCCTCTACCCAGACGATTGGAGCCAGCGTGCGTTCACCATCCAGCAATTTTTCCTTCACTTTCTTGCATTTATTTTGACCTTCAAGCGCCTTCAGGCCACTATACAAAGAATCCATAACTAGAGTAGATGTGACTTCCTTCTCTATGAAAAATTGCTTAACAATTACTTTCAAGATCATGTCCATTTTCTCCCTAGACATGCAGCGCCTAGAATTTTGATCCATCCCTAACCAGAATGTGCAAAAGCTGCAAACAAGTAGACAAATCCTTAAGTGTAGAGACAAAGAAAAAAATAACCCAACAACCAATAAACAAACCACAGTACAATAGAAAAATAGCTTAAAGTTTAGTGGCTGGACAATCATAATTGACACTAACAGAGATGAAAGCTTGACATAACAAGGGGCAAAACCAAACAGCAAATGTAACATAAATCAAGCTAATATAATGGGAAACAAAGAAATAGAAACCAAAAAGTAAAAAAAAAAAAAAAAGAGCTAAGTGATCATCAATTTGAAAAGAACCAAAACTATCCACAGAAGAAATTTATTGTCATATGTTGGAAGAGGTGAAAGAATTCTGCTAAGTAGTTTTTTTATTGCCATTTGCTTTTCTATGTTATAAGTTCATATCAAGTACAACGATGGAAAAAAAAAGTCAGGCTTCAAATATTCACACCATTGCTCATTCAAACCAAGAACAATCCCAGAAGGAAAACAAATGAAATTTCAAATTTGTTACAACTGCCACCCTCTCATGTTTGTGGTCAGAAGAATTATAACATAAACAGATATAACTACTAACCCCTAAGAAGCACCGCCACCTCCCCAGGGATAATGTAACGGATACTGAAATGTGGCTGGCATGCTCCAACATGTCAAAATATCTTATTATTTTTTTGTTGAGATTGGACAAGCTGGAACACAGACTCATTTTTAATTTTCAGAAAAAATAGGATCCTTAATATAAATTAAAGAAGTTTGGGGTGATTTATTAATTTGTAGAAAACTAAAACAAAAGTCATGTGACCTATTTTCCATGCAGTTTTCCTATCACAGAGAGAGGGACAGAAAGGGTGACAACAAAGAAAGAGAAATAGCACCAACAACTGAATCGAATCAGAGATTGTTCTGCAAAGAGAGGGCAAGAAGAGGTCTTGCAGCGATGGCTAGTAATTCTGGAGCAGTAAGACCTGGAATAGTTCTAATAATTAACTCATTTGATAGGACCTAACATTAGATTCCTTCTATAACAATTAATTTATCACCCTTTGTTCTATGAAAAAACAAAATCATTGTTTTTGGTTCTTGTTTTTCTGCTTCTACTTTGTTTGCAAAACAAAACCTAAACAATTTTTGTTGGGTTTGGTGTGATCTCCTCTGTTTCATTTTATTTTGGTGGGAAGGCCAGCCTAAGCAAGATTCTCTTGCAAAAATTTTATGCACATATGTGTGTGTATGAATATGTACATGAGTCAATTCTTTTGAAGATATTTCCTTTAAACTTTGAAAGGGTTTTAGAGTCTGAACCTAATCCCTTTCTGTGGCCTCAGCCACCAATATCGATGTGGTAATTTTGATTTTCTTCCCAAGTTATTCTTTCTCAAAAGGAATGGTTGCTCATTGTAAGAAAATGTAATTTGCTACCCCCAATTCCCTCTTTCAAATGTTACAGACTCTTCTACATATGAAAGTGATTTTCCCCTCCTTCACCAGCCTTTTCTTTCATTTAAAGGCTGCAGAATGGCATCAACAAAATGAAATTCATAAAACTTCTTCATGGTTAAGATATCAAAACATATATATTAGTTTACTCCCGTGTCAGCAATATCTGTAACTGGGGCTTATGACTTTTGGGAGCAACATTGGGATGAAACCCCAAATGATTTAGTTAATACCACTCCGTGGGATTCACGTGATTGCTTGTATCTAAACAAAGATAAGATTCAATCTTAAAAATGCTTCAAATGAATTTTTGAGGTTGAAATTCATCTTGGCAGCACAGTTTTGACCACCAAGCAAAAAAAAAAAAAAGTTCCATTGCAAGGGTTCATACTCATCTCATAAAGACGCACAATAGGGTATCAATCCACTAAAAAAAGTGACACCAAAGAATATAGCAGAGACGCAAAATTGAAGGATGAAGCACAGCCAAGGGTGCTAATTAATGTACCAAAATGTCCCTCGTACACATTCCTAGCATAAGCAGTCTTTGTTGGGTAGTGTCTGGGCTCCCCCGAAAACATGCATTTTTTATTACTAATCTAGTATAAAGTGGCGTTGTTGATTTATATACGCTCACCACATATTAAAAACAATTAATTTTGATTAACTTGTTCCGCGAGGAGATTACTATAGTTAGTGCACTTGTGTCCTGCCTTTTATATAATTAATGTGCCATCATATTTGTGTCATCCATTGTGGTGATGTCATGTCTTGTTCGTGTCCATGCCAATATCTAAGTCTCATGATGGTGTGCATGTTCCTTAGCTAAGCACCAACTAATAACTAAATAAAATATAGCAGGTTAAATCTACACCCCTTGTGGCTGATTTAAGTCCAAAAAAAAGAGAACCTCCCACCAACTTACCAAAAGTTTTTGTTATTGTTCAATTTGTCTGTGGTTAAAAGCAAATTCCACACAACCCTAGTTTCAAACACACTAGACAAGAAAATTTTGCAATAAAAATATGTAATAGAAAAATAGGAAAGAAAAACCCGTAATATACCATTTTCAACAATAAACCAAAAATAGTTTCAATTACAGAAATTTATTTTTGGAATTAATATTTTTAGATCATTTATTTTGTAGGAAGATAAAACATACTATTATTATAGACTCCTGTTTGATTAATAAAGTTTATGCAACTGTGTAGAAAAAAATCACTCTGGTTTGCTTTTTTCACATGCATCTCATGTTGTCAAATTTTTGGCATTAAAATAGTGGAAATATTTTATTGATGGTGAAAACATACTATGCATTTGTGTAATAAAAACAGTTATCAGGCTGATTTTCTATTAGATCAAAATAAGTGAAGGTTTTAAAATTTACCCAAAAAACTCATGAGCCAATAATTAAATCCCACACATTCTTCATAGAATTGTTATAATAGTATTCAACAGAATCCTCGATATATTCAACAAGATGGAAACCCAAAAATGCATTTTTTCTTACATAAGGAAATAGAATATATAAAGGCTCATGAATAAGGTGGATATAATGTTTTCCAAAAGAAAGAACAACTGAAAATGATAAAATGGAAACAAGGTGTACCATCTTAAGAAGGAAAATTTGTCAACCATAAAAAATACTAATAGAACCAAACTGCAGTGCAAAAGGTGATCCCATTTGTTTATTGTAAGCTTTGTTTGCTATCTTTCAATTAATTATATTCTTGAATTCTATCCATCAACTAGGTGAGAGAATTCCTCTATTTAAGCCGAATGCTTAATTTCTTTTGTTTGTTTATTGCTAATTGGGATGAACCTTGTAGTTAATCTTTGCATATAAAGCAACACAATGTCCTGCCAACAATGAAAATACTAACACTCAGTTGAAACATATGGTAATGATACTACCTTTCCCAACTATGATGATATTAATAACCTACACACACGTGAAATATGGTAATGATCCTACCTTGACCACCGTGCCTTGTCCTCTAACAGCTTCCCAAGTTTCCCTCTCCTGTCTTCAACAAAACGCCGGCAGATCTGCTCTACATTGGTCAAATATACTCGTACAAGTTCTCTCCTGTACTGGCAGTCAAGGCAACGGAATGGACGATCAGCTTTCTCCCTGCATATCCAAATGAGAATATGTTAACGTATTGAATTTCAAGTACAAGGAGAATATATCAAAAAAACAAAATTCTCTTTGCTGGCTGATACACTTAACTGGAAAAGGACCTAAAAACAATACTGAGCTAATAAAATGCATGTTCATGACTTAACAAGCCCAACCAAAAAGAAATGGTCAAGAAAAATGAAAAAACTGCAAAATCGGTGTCCTAAAAAGATATTACAAGAAAAATTTCCCACTACTTCAGACGTTTGCACAGCCTGTTCAAAAATTTTCAAACAGAACTTCAAAATAATTAGCCACTATCAGGCCCTATTGATTTGTACATAACAAATATCCCTATTTAGCATATCTTGATTATTTGTAATTAACAGTTATTTTTTTTACAGTTGTAATTAGGAGATTTGGTGGGCTGTACTTAGAATATAACAAGGAATTTTTTTTTCTTATTTAATGGATGACAACTCTCAATGGAGAGCCATTAAAACCAATAGGTACAATTTGTCAGCCATCAACCAAGAACTCCAATTACAACATCAATAATTGATGAATATCTACAAGGTCCACAGGATTCAGCTTCAAAAGCTCATGCTACTGCAACTGAGATTCTACAAGTCATGCAAGAGCAACAATCTTATGAACCATGAAAAATAATTTACAACACCTATACACAACAAAGTGCATCTTAATCCTTTTTTCTGAAGCACAGGAAAAATCCTTCTCAAACACACAGGTTGGACCAGATTCTAAACCACCTTATATCTGATCCGGGAACTGGTGCCAGGCCACATTTGGTTTAGTCACAAACAGCTTTTGGCTTCTCTAGAAGCCAAAATGGGCTTAACAGCTCTTCATTGTGATCCACTTTCTGAAGCCTAGAAGTTGAAATAATCAAAACAATGTTGCCAAGGAACCTGCTTTTGAAGTCTAGAAGTTCAAATAATTGAAACAAATGTTTGTTATGAAAAAGCTTTTAGCTTCTGTTAAAATTGAGCCTTCAGAGACCTTCAGGCAACAATTGGAGATTCTCTAAAATGCAAGTTAAGAAGCAAAACCAACAAATTAAGGGAATTTGTACTTGCAAACGGTATCACTACTTCATTGCTCTGTAGCATTTCTGGCAGAGTTCTACAAGAATAATGACTCTAGAAGGGCTCAGACTAGGCCAAATAACCTCTTTAATCCGTCCCAGAAGCACAACAATTGTAGCTTCTCTAAAAATCTTAGCCCAAAAAGCTGAAACTAGACACTAATAAGATTTACATACAAATTTATTACTATACAGAAATAGTGGAAAACTAGATTCAAGACAACAAACAAAGATGAACCCCAAAAATTTAAGATTTGTTGAAGATCTGAGCTTTAATGTTGAGGTCAGTATTTTAGCTTGTAATCAAAGATTTGGAGTGAGGAGGGGGTTGTATGCATTATTGATTGAGAAACGTGAAAACATTAGGGGTCAAATACTTGGATCTGTTTGTGTGAAATTCAGTCACAGTCAGACCCACCAAGAATTCTAAGTGGCCAGGAGTAAATCACATCAATTATTCCATTCAAATTACAATAGAGTATCTCATTACATGTCCTAGTCCTATTAGGACAGAACTTACTTGGAAAAGAAGTAAGCCCCATGAAGTGAACAACATATTTTGCTTATTTAAACTCTATCCCAAATTGACTAGGACTTACCCTGGAAAAAAATTGAGGAATAAGCTTGACTCTAGACATGGCTCCCAAGTAAAAACAACCTACTTAGACATGCCTCCAGACATTATTCTCCCAAACTTATTTGGGAACTATAAGTTATTCTTCCAAGTTTAACTTTGCTAGAGCCCTTTACTGCCTGATCAAAACCCTCAACTCAAGCTTGCACTTCTGCAGAGGGCAAACAAAGCCCCGTCTCCACTACTAAATCAACGTCATTAAACCAACTATGCCAAAAAATGGTTTTATTCACAATCAAATACTCTTCACGACACATGGATTGAGCATAAGCCCATGCTAACAATAGGGGTTCCCAATAATCGAACTCATGACTGCTTCATAAAACTTGGTCAAAAGCACTATAAAGCTATGCCAAGTGAACAACTCATCCCAATAGCTTAAGTTGTTGGACGAAAGCTCAGCAATGGACTAGTACTTAGAACAAGTTTGCTAAGCAAGGATTTATATACGGCCTCAATTACATGCAAAAAGCAAACATATATGACGAAAACTAGTTTTTTCCCCTCCTCAGTAATGTCTTCTTTTCCCTTCGAAACCAAACCAAACAGAAAAAGCATGTCTACTTATTTCCCCTTTTATATCATTCCTATTCTTCCTTTTCCCCCTTTTAAGTTTTCACCATGTTCCCTTTTTGGTTGAGGACAAGCCAGCTAGGTCTATCTCATCAACTATGAAAGTCATAGGTAGCAGAGAAAATATGCTGGCTCCTTACTAGTGGTCGTGGGCTATTATGTAGAAGGATACTTTTTACATAAAATGAAGGCCACATAGCCACATTCCAAACTTAAGGAACATCAAACATCTATTGTTCACATGTCATATTAGCACATGCTCAAACCAAGCTACTTCAATAAAATCACTAAAACCCTGAAATACAAGTCAATGCTTTGCAACACACACTACGTGACATATCAGTATTTCCTAATACAAAATTTGACAAAAGACTACTTTGTTCTCCTGATATGTAGTCATGTACAGTAAACTGGAATTCAGTTTGTATACGCCATAAAGATTCCTAACTTGATATCTGTCTCTTGCACTATTGTTTGATCAAAACAGCACAATATTAACTGCTCCAACTCAACCAGAATGAGTGACATAGAACAAAAAATTTTGCTAGAAAAATATAAATTGAGGTCAATAAGTGACGGGAAGCAGAAGTGCAACACATGGATTACAGACACATCAAACACTGTTTTATGTCCAAGTCTATCTATCAATCACCTGATAACTTGAACTTGAGCCTTTATAATAAGTGTGTCATCATCTACAAACCCATCTGACACTTTGGACAACTCCATAAATTTTTTCCACCCCCAGTCATGCTCTTTCTTCCAAAATCGATGCAATGTATCTGCGAATTCATGCACAGCACATTAACACCACAGAGATCATTGAAATATGCAGCATGAAACATAGATAAATATATAACAAACTAACCGGAGTATTTGGATTTCTTGGGATCTTTATTGACAACTGCTATGGTGAACTGTGCAAAATGGCTCCAACCTGCTTCACAAGAAGGAAAAACATTTGTACAATTGTAACATGTGTAAAAGAAGAGGAATGGGATGGAGAGAAGGATCGAAATTGATGGTTAGACCTGGAAGAAGCTTGTCATGATCAGCAACACAGAGAAACAAAGAGAGATGGTTGCAGACATCACAACCCTGGGGATAGATTAAAATGTACCTGCCATGAATTGCAAATGGAACTATATTTAAAAATATATATATTTGAACCATATACACAGTTACGTTTGGAATTATAATGCATGTTTCCTAATGTCAATACAATCAGCAAAGAATGTCATGAGATTAATGATAAAATCTCAACCAACAAAACTAAAAATACATTGTTGCACTGAAATACCATTGTTCTCTCTACAAACATTTGATAGGCATTGTTTATCAAGACACTCCTTACAAACATATTATTTCAGAAATTCAATAGAATCTATTCTTTATAAATAGCAAATATGTGGGGACATCCCCAGTAACAATGAATTATCAAATTGACGGCATCACTACCAACTCCATAATAAAACCCTCTAATATGCAAAATATCACGTCATAAGTGTCAACATCAGTTCCCTGCATGAAATAAAATACTAGTATCACAATCCATTGTGAACATATTGGTAATGGATGTATTGGGTAATACATATCAACATCGACCGTCATGGATATAAAAATACTTTTTTATGACTACATCAAAACTGAGATATGAATTTGACAATAATTAATCATGTTTTACATGAACAATTATATATGAAAACCTTCAAAACCGAGATCTCAAAAAAGGGAAATATTTCAACTATTGGCTTATCTATCGCTAGTACGGCAACATAAAACAATTTTGTTGTGATATCTAGAAATATTGACATTGAAGGGATTAATACCGATATATATTGGCTAATAATTTGTATACCAATTGATATTTTATTCAATAGTTCCTCATTTTTGTTTTTGCTTTTGTGTTCTCACTTTTTCAGTTGATATAATGACGGGTGTATGGCAGGTGGTCAAGCGGTTTTCTTATACTACAAGAGTTTGGACCTTGACCTCATTAATATGGCATTTCAAATTTTCCGGCTACGGAACTGTCAACTTCGACTATTCAACTCCCTTGGAAGCGCGAGTTTTGTACAAAAAAACATTATCAACCATCATTATTAGATTCTTCAAGTTGCATTAACTGTCAGAGCAAAAGCTTCTGTTAGTGGATAAATATATTATTTTCCAAGTCAAAAATTATACAGCTTTAAATTTAATTTGATTCTCATCTCGTCATAATGGAAACTGCAGACCCAGAAGATAATATACCAAACAACATAACTCATTCCCAATCATCTGAAGAGAAAAAAAAATCACTACAAGATGAAGTAGATGAAATGTGGTAGAGGATGGAGAAGATAGCATTTAGGATGAATGCACCATCTGACTCCAGAAGACATAGCAAAGTTCGAGGTACTTATTTGAAGCTATCTAAATACGTGTTTTGGAATGCTAACAAATGCGGACTGTTATCTGTTACAAACTTGTACCAAAAAAAAAAAAAAAGAAAAAAAACATGTCCAAAACATTTCCTTAAAAGCAAGCCGCACAGTGGCCATTATGTGATAGAAAAGTAGCTATTTATAAATATTCCAAGCAAACAACCCACCACTGTGCATTTGTGCAAATTTATATGAATTTACAAACCTACATAAACAAATATATATGTAGGTGTACATGTGTATTAAAGATACATATATGAATGCATGTCTTCATATATAAGACACCAAATACACTCAGCAAGGCACATATTTAGCAGCTAGTGTTCAGCATTCATGTTATAAGGATGATAAATTATATTCGACTAGAACACTGAAAAAGGATATGACAAGAATCTTGAACAAAGCCACTAACAGTAAGGATTCTTACTTTGAGCACAAAAACTGTAAGAAGTCTTACCACTTGCAGCAGCCAACTTCAAATGATACAGAAATTATGACAGAGATTGAAAAAGTGAAAGCATATGACAAGCACAGCAAACAAGCAATTAACACACAGGACACTTACCACTTGTATCCACCAACTTCAAATGCATTACTTCGAAGTTCTCTCTTGTTAATCTGTGAAAATTTCTCTATCTTCCACGTGTACCTCCCATACAGCTCAGAAGGTTTTGGCCCTAGACAAAATCCAAAAAAGTTTGGCTGAATAAGAGTGTCCAGAAAGCACAGGAAAAAAATAAATGCACTTGAGGGTCTTCAGTTAAAAAATTCATTTACAAGAAACTTAGTTGTTGAAAATATATAACCTTTTGACAAAGTAGAGAGCCTTTTCAAAGAACAGTACCAAGGGCACTTCAGAATATTGGAAAGAATTGAGTGATTTACAACAAGAAAGTTTCGAGCTTGTCAAAGCCTTCAAGACCATCCCCAGAAGGTCTCCCCTTTGAGTCCCCAAGCTTGCCTGATACATGATTCTCGGGTAGGTCATTTATTTGCTCCAATAGCTTGTACAGGATCGCTAACACATCATCCAGAAAATAGTGCTTAACTTCTTTTACTTTTTCACTATGCAATAGTGCCTATCTACCAACTACAGTAAATCTTCATGAGAAGAAGCAACTAATCAACACAAGATTGCACAAACAGGTCCCCTAAAAGTGATTATCTTAAATGAGCCAGAAGCATTAGGCCGCCCAGTACCACCAATAATGTCCAATCAACACATCCCATCCACAACAAAATGCTTTGTTGTTATTATACATGCGGTCACTAAAAAATAAGTCACTGCAAACATCATCATCTGCACAATCTTCTCATATAGGAGGTTCAAAATCACTTTCCTTTTTTTATTTTTTGAGATGGCAAAGTCAAATGGGGCGGTGGCCGAGAGATTTAATTACAGAAGCACATAAATCACCAGAGAAGTCACTTCCTTTTTTAATAAAAACCTAATATATAATCTTGGTAAATGATCTATTCCAACCACAATCTTTCAAGCAAGTCTCAAAAGAACTTAGCCATAAAGCAGCACAACTGAAATACCCCCCAATACATAAGACAACACTAACACCCTAAGACATCATGGAAGATTGCAAAAAACTCCAAAGCCAAACTATCTACCCAAAAATAATGACTGCTCCAGTAAACCAGAATGTGTTACATTCTCCTCATCAAAACCAAGCAAGTTCCACTCCATTAAAAAAATCACTAAGTTCTCCTATTTAACGCTTCAAGTTAAACAACAGATATAATAGTTGTGTTTTACAGCCTTGGTAAGCAACACCAGGAAAGGGATGACACATAGCCTAAACAAAAGTACAAGGCAAAAGTCATCGCCAAAGAAGTGCTCCCAGAAGACTTTGCAGGAATACCAAGGATCAACATAAACCTATCAAATACCTTTATAATGTGAAGCCACGTAGCATTAAAGTTAAAGAATGAAAATTCCACCCCTCAAAAACCTCTAAATTTGATTTTTTGAAGGATTTGCACCCTAATTTTCTCCATCAAAGGTTCTCCATGAGAATGAATTATTCCATCCTCCAAAGATCAAGCAGACAACCAAAAACACATTACCAGCTAAGCTAAAATCAACCACCACCATTCAGAATGAGGAAGCAAAAACAAACAAATATTTAATATTTCCCATTCAACACATGAACGAGCATTGGTGGAAATTGGGTCTTTTCCTAAAATGGAAACAGGGCACGTCTTCGAACCGATTTTCTCTCTTTTTTTCTTGCAAGTATAGTTTTATTCAACCTGATGCCAACAGGGCATTGCCTTGCACACAATCCACTTTACGGCAAATTTTACAAAAGCACTGTCAGGTTCCTAATATTATCACAACTTAATATTATCCAAAGTCCGAAGAGAAAACAAATTTCTTTTGGAGCCTAAGGATTCCGCACAAACTTCCACAGAAAAAACCAGCACTTCCACAATAAGAATATCAGGACATAAAACGGCAAGAGGGGGATCATTGCCACCATATGACAAAATGTTCTGATGCAAATGACCCAGCCTCAAGGTTAATTACTAGTTCTGTACCTAGCTGCTACTGCAAAATATAACAAACACTCTTCATATGTATTCAGTTTCCCTCAGTCTATTCCTCCAAACCCACTCAAGGAAGCTTCCTGACATAGACCTACATATCTAACTGCAAGGAGAGGACACTACAGCATCAAACACAGATTTAACTTATGTTGCAACCTCAATAATTTTTTCCAAGTCTAGCAATACGTATTCAATTCAACATTCTTGTTTTTTCATTCATTTTTGTTTCAGCTGATCATTACAGGATACCTTACTGGGGCTAAATTGTACAAGAATTTAAAAACTTAATATTTATCTCTCTACATATCTAGACCAAAAAATCAAGATACCATCAATATAACCTATTTTTTTTCTGGCATCTTTGTTTCAACCAAGTTAAACATATACGTCAAATCTAGCGAGAACTCAATAGTTCGTTCTTTGTTCTGTTTTTTTACAAAAATTACAATTTCCTTTTTTTTTTTCCTTTCAAATTCTTTTCCCAAAAACATGTGACCTTATCGGTCAACAGGTTCTGTGTAACATTCCTTTCATCAAGACATCATTCACTACATTATTTTATACATGCTAGTGGCGTTTGGTATTATGAAAATTAGGATCCTAAACAAGTAATAGAGATATGCATGGCCGAAGCCAATATTTTTCTCTCAATTTCCTTGCCTTACACGCCAGTGGCATTTGGTATGATGAAAATTAGCAACTTCCCAAGCAAGTAATAGAGATACACATCACTAAAGGCAACATTTTTTTCTGAATTTCCTTGCCTCATTGCTCACCTATGTTATGGATGTGTAATATTGGTTCATTTCTAAGTGTCAAACCTGCTATTTTCTAAATGTCAGTAAACTTTTTTCACTGAATTGAACAATCTACATATCATACCCATCTCAAAAGACTCGAATCATGGGTACTTACAGGGAAGGGAAGAGGCAAAGTATTTATGCCCATGAAAGAGTGCTAGACGGTTGAATAATGCTATTCCATTATGACTGTTGCTCCATTGCGACTTTATCACGGGTTCAAAAGATAGAAACCACTACTATGCAACATGGGTAAAGTTGTGTAAATTGGACCTCCCCAAACCCCATGATGTGGGAATACCGTGCACCGAGCCATCCTATCTAATAATAGGCACACCATTATTTTGTCCTTTTTATGCCATTCTACAGATTGAAAGCATCAAGACCAGCAAATTTAACCAAAACACCTTCCTGATTGCCAGCACCAGCTAGCTCACCAGCCAGTCACACTAGCCCTTGCTAACCATGAGCCAAACCAAACTGCCCCCTAGTCAATAGAAAAAATGATGAAACTCACCACAGCATGCCTCTCAGCTCTCACAAAAGAAACAGGAAAGAACACGGATTCAGACAAAACAATAAGTTCTACATGACTGAAAACCAACAATTAATTGATCTCATAATCTGGTAATAGGGATCTAATAACGAGGTAATTCAAAATAGCTGATCTCAGATTTGACATAGATTACAGTTAATGGATCCAAAATTACAGGGTATGTGGGTGGACAAACGGATCTCTTACCACTAGCCCACCAATGAGGCATTATTAATCCATGATGCATAAGCCATAGGCACCTGAATTATCATTTATAATGAAACTAGATCTTAGAGAAAAGAAATAGTCATCCACAGCACATGCCTAGTGCCATAATACCTCATATATTGTCTCTTTAAACTAGCACTAGTTCTACAGCATCTGTACAAGCAGTATTTACAGACCTGAGAATAATGCTCAAAATTAGTGGAGCCTCTAAGACACCACTGATATGAATCTAGCAGGAGAAAGATGGCTTACTACCTTCATCATCACTGTTGTCACTGTCCCAATAAGGAGGTGGAGTCGATGGAGCCCCATTTTCCAACTGTTCACAAGACCGCCACTCTGCTAGTGCTTCACCAGATTGGCAACGCTGCCTGCTTGATATTCCCTCCAAAGATCTTCCAGCTGAAGACTCCTCACTAACAATTCCAGCCATATCCCAACCTAAAACCCGCTCCTCCACAACCTTTTCACGCCGCCTGCTACAACAAATATAGCCATACGACTGTAGAAGTCAAAACATACCAGGCTTGATGGAGGAAAACAGAAGAGAAATTAAAATAACGACAAAGAGAACCAGTTTCTCCATCCACGCAACCATATAATTGCAACAACAGGAAACGAAAGAGGAACATAGAATCAAAAATACCACCCCTCCATCGTAACAGCGGTTAAAAATTAACCTTCTAAAATCAATCCACGAAATGAATATAATAATCTCAAACTCGTCACTCAAAACCCAAAAGCTAATTTTCTAAAAAAAAATAATAATAATAGACAATAACCAGCCCATAACTTGAAATTCAAGGGAATCATGATTCGCAAGAAGCCAATTGGAGGATGCGACAATCAGCGGACAAACAAACAAAAAGGGTTCAAAAAAAAAAAACCACAATTGACCAATTCGATCAGCCCAGTATCCAATGAAATAACAAATGCAAACTCAGAAAATCACAAATGATAAACCTAAAACCCTAATTATATAAATTACATGATTCGAGACAGAAAACTTAAAATAGATCGATGAATTATATCGAAGTTAGGCAAGCAACTGATAGATCAAACGTCGAGACGAACCCGTAATGAAGGAAGAGAAGGAGAACTCGTTGTCCAAAATTGGGAAGGTGCTGTAAAGGTCGGAGACCTGAGGCAGAAGAGATTCTAAGGTCGAAAAAGGAGCAGAGCGCAGGCTGAACTACAACAAATTGCGTTATTATATTTTTCCATTTGTCTTGACTTTTTTTTTTAATAAAAACAAAATCTCACACCCCATTAATGTTTTTATAAATATTTTTTGCATATACTTTAGTAGTGTGACATTATTAATTCCTATATTTTTATACGAGTTTTTTATTATA
>JAODPA010106082.1:0-20357 GCA_025585075.1 Nepenthes mirabilis
TATTTTTTTTAAAAAAATAGGCTTTTTAATTATTTAAATGGCACTTTTAAATTCATAATGAAGCAATAACTTCTTATAATTAAGGAAATTTAATAATTTACAATTCTCACGGAATTACAATTTCATTACAAAATGACCATCTTAGCCCATCAAATTTGTAATATATTTATCTATAGAAAATGCCAGGGGTTAGTTACCAAAAAAGAAAAGAAAAAAGAAAATGCCATGGCCTTGAAACAGGAGGAGACCTAGTTCAAAACCCAATTCCCAAATTCACCGTCACTTCTCCCTGCCATACACCGCCAAACCCCTCCTCGCTGTCAATCTCTGGCGCAGGATCGAGATTCCGATTAGAAAAGCTTCCATGGACGAAAACCCCAAGCCAACCGTTTCTGTGGGTATGTGCCTGCTCTTATGTCCTTTGAATTCACTGATTTTCATTTAGTACTCGTTTTGCTGCTAGATTTTCATTTGGCTGTTAACTCCCTTTGTATCACGTAAATTTGTTTTATCGGTAGATATAGAGGAAGAGATTCGAGCTTTGCAGCTAGATTCAGCAGGTAATCTGACTGGCTAAATGTGCCGCTGATATACACGCAGAGACTGACTTAATTACTTTATTTTCTTGTTTAATTTGTTGCCATGATTGTTTCTTGAAATTTTACTTCCCGTAATCTTGGTGGATGCTTTGATTTTTTGAAGTGGAAGATAATGGGAACACTGACGTTGAAGAGTCAAAACCGCAGGAAGGTGAATCTGCGGATAAAATGGAGGAAGGTAGGCTGTACCATTGAAGTTATTTTTTGTTATCCTGTTACTGGGACATAATAATAATGTAATAATGCTAAGTTTATGGATTCTTCGATATGATTGGTATTTCATGTATTATTTGTGTTCATATGTTGCATATGTTGCACTCGGGAATTATTTTCCTTTTGGTCCTGGGATAGTTTTTTTGGTAAGTTCCTGCGATGATATTACTGTCCTGCCATAGTTGTCTTTTCTAGTTTTCGGGGTTAAAGGTGCAAAAGGTATCAAAGGACCGTGACATTGTCCTTGCCTTAGGATGTCGGATTGAAGTTTTTGATATGCCTTGATCATCAAACAGTGCTATCCATAATTTGACTGTTTGATAGCATTGGTTGGAAGAGCTTGAGATATCCTTCGGGTCTCTGTGATGGTTTCAGATGTGGAATGATATTTCATATTATTCTGTGAAATGTGAAAAATTTTCAAAGAATCATGATATTGTTTTGCACTAGGTTGCCGTATTGAAGTTTTTGAACATCCCTTGATAACTATGAAACAGTGTAATCAGTAATTTACTCTTTTTGAAAGCTGTGGTTTGAAGAACCTGAGATATCCTTCTGGTCTTTGTGCTGGTTTCAGATATGAAAAAGTCTCATGGGAATGCTGAGTCAGTATCAGTAAAGCCGCCGGGTAATATGAAGGACCTAGATATTTTGTATCATATAACTTTGTTTTGCTTTGGCATGTTTTTATTTTTATATTCCTCGAGAGTCATTGATTCTGTGGTCTGCACATGCAGTTGCTTTAATTTTTATTATTTCAAGAGCTTGATGAAACTATAATTCTGACTTGTTGAGTAAACTTTTCAGTGATCGAAGAGGAAGAAGATGAAGAAAATGAAGCACCTGATGATGAAGAAGATGATAAGGAAAAAAAGCGCCACCTGAACGTTGTATTTATTGGTCATGTTGGTGAGTTGATCTGCCCTTGTAGGGGGCATTCTATCCACTATTAGTATTGGATCGGGGTTTACTTTCATGAGAATTAGAAATATGATTCTCTCCACGTTTAGTTTATTGTGGTAGCAAAATTGGGATTTGGTTTTTAATTCTTGATTTTCTATATTACTTTGGAATTTGTTATGAGGATAAAACGTACAATTATTTTTTGTTCTATTTTGATGGGATAGTGCCGAGTGGTAACCATGGTTATCAGAATCTGAATCCACATTTTTAGAGTCTTCCAATTTTGTGATCCCAAAGTGGCTAAATAATCTGGATCACATGTAAAATCTTATGTTCATGGGATCTGAATAGAATCTTTAAAGGACTGATGGAATCAGTTTAGGATCATTCTGTGAATAACCTCATTTTATCCTATTTTAGGCAAATTGACGCCAAAAAGCCCCATTTTATTTATTATATTTTGGTTAAACATGCTATCTCATTCTTACACTGTTTTATTGAAGAAGATTAACTTTCTGTTTTCTTGTTCTTATGGTTTAAACTTGCCAGTGCTATATTTATATTTTTCTCTTAGTTTTCACCATCTTTATCTAGTTTAAGCTATTTACCTGAGCTGTTTTCCGCAGCATTAATCCTTGGTTGTATTGTATGATTTTTTTTGTTAATTTATTCCTTTCATGTTTTCTATGCTATCCTTATTTTTTAAAAAAATTTTCTACATAGTTATTTATTGCATAATTCTTTTTTAATTTTAGGATATGTAATTTTGCTTTTAGCTCTATAATGATCTTGTTTATGTGTTATTTACTTATCTACGATAATTTTATCTCAATACTTGACATTGAGCTTATAAAATGAAAAGCTTTAAATGTATTGGTATATGCGGGTGTTTTAATGAATTACCATTTTATTTTTTAAGGGTTATGCTGTAGTACTCTAGTTGGTTCCTTCTTGAGCACATGAAGTTGGCAATTGGAGACATTAGACGATGACATGAACAAACACAACCCAAAATTATTGTAGAAAACCGTCTACGACCCGATACCAATGCAACTAACATGGAAAGAACAAAATATTGTTGACACAAACGCAAAGCATTCATTGTGTTACTTATACAATGTAATGTGTATTCTCCTATTTATATGTTAATATGGAAAATCTTTCAATGTTCATTGAATTTTACAATCCTGAATTTAATCCTTACTATGTGGTCCCATCAACTCCTTAATTATCCAAGCTGGATCCCAATTCTTGGGGTTGTAGGATAGTGGTGGTTGTGAGAGATGGTGTGGTGGTGGTGGGTTGAAGTGGTTGTGGGGATGGTAATGATGGCTGGGTTGGTTTTGGTGATTGCATTTGCATTTAGAGGGGTAGTGGTGGAGTCATGGTGGCCGGTGGGATGATGATAGTCCCATTCAATAGGAAATGTACTTGATTCTTCTAATTGAGTGGAGATTCGTACCTTGCTTATCCCATTTAGCTCACTATTGGAATTTGACTAGCATGACCCTCAATGAAATGCTTGAACTGGAAATCATCCATTCTGATCCCAATTATTGAGTTTGGTTCCCTCAAGCAAGAGAGACCCTGACCTTCTTCCTTGCTTGCGAGTCATTTGGTGAAGCTAGTGTTGTTTTTTTTCCTGAATTATTTTTTCTGTGGTGCTCAATAGGGTTCTTTGGTTTTCCTTTATTTCTCCCTTTTTTCCTTGTATTGTCTTCTGTACATCAACTTCATCAGTGTCCTTATAAGAGATGGCAACCTTGGTTTGCTATTTCACTCAGATGTTATGATTATGGGAGGGAAAAAAAGTTCTGCATGTTAACTCTTGTTATTCTTGCTGCAATAACCAGTAGATTGACTGGAAATCTGGACTGTTAGCATTACATGCAGTATGGATCTTAAGCTCTGACATCATGTCACCATAATGATGGCATAGAAGCTGCATTCATGGATTTCCTTTGTTTATGTTAATTTTGTCTGCCAGCAGTCTCAGTTTTCTATTATGGAGCTATTCTCTTTTTTTGATTTTCTTATATTATAGTAGAGAGCGGTAAGTTAGTGCTGTTCTAAGGAAGTGGTAGTAGTTCTAGTACACAAACAAAGTTGGGGTTTTTGAGGTATTTTGAGCGCATGCTTGTTGCTTTAATAGAGAAAGGGCTTGGCATCTGACTCTTTGTTGTGGGATTGTCATGGATTGGCCGGCCATATGGATAGGAATGGGAGAAGAATGCTTGTGTTTTTGGTGCTATAATGTTTTCATCCTTTGTTGTATAAGCAATTGATCCTCTTTTTTGGATTTGCACTGTAGATGCTGGCAAGTCCACAGCTGGTGGCCAGATACTCTTTCTCAGTGGACAGGTTGATGATCGTACAATCCAAAAATATGAGAAAGAAGCTAAGGATAAAAACAGAGAAAGCTGGTATAACCCTGTATTGAACAACAATGATTAGATGAGCGTAATTTTTAAAATTGGCTTTTATTTTGTCCATTTGCAATTGTGATGATATTATTTGATATTTTGTTTTCATGGGTCTGATGAAAAATTGTATCCAAGTTTAGTTTTTCTCTTCCCATTTTTCCATTGTAAATGACCAGTACAAAGAAAAATGTTGTTTTGATTGCCATATGATGCAGATGCTTTTGTGTATGTCAACAATTATGAGAAATTCTGTGCGTTATTCCAGTTTTTTTATGTTGATCAACTCTTCTGCTATAGAGTTCTACTCTCTCATAGGGCTACATTTGATGGTTATAGACCCTTTTAATCCTCCTATACTTGCTTACTGTCTCTATCCATGCTTTTGTGTTCTGTTCTTCTTCATCAATAGGCCCCTAGATTAGTCATTGATGCACGTTGCATATGTCCAACTTTATTGAGCACCATTCCTCAGTTGTTTTTTAAAGGCACAGTTCTGGCTTGTGAATGTATTTATTTTTGTGTTTTTTAGAATTACACTCATTATTATTATTATTTTCTTTTCAAGGATGCATCTGTCTTGACCTAATCCTCCTCACAAGTCTCAAGATATGAAACCAAAGCCAACAATTCGTAAACATTTTAGATGTAGAGGTTGGATTATCATTCTCCATACTGCTTTACGTTAACTCTGTTCCAACACTAACGTTTATAACTTGAAAAAGCATGACAAAACTTGTTACAGTACTTAATAATAACTATCATTGATCTGCAGTTATTAGATGAAGACCTTGACTCTTCATCCATCACTTTAAAATAATTAGATGTGTAGCAATGAGCTACAGATGTCAAAAATAAAGACCTGCAGTTATGCATTCCTCCCAGGTCTGTATAACCAGATGATGATCAATGATGGAATGCACTAAGTCCAGCATTGAACAAGACAATGATTGTAATGCCCAATTTTTATTTATTGAATTATGATGTCATCATAATAATTTTAAGATAATTTGAAAATGATTGTATAATGAAAATGTGAAGGAAAATCGAATTTAGGAAATTAGGCTTGGCACCTGAGCTGCACTTATACATATTTTGGGTAGAAACTGTACGCTTAATGTGCGCCCCTGCAACACTTATGTGCAATAATGGCAGATTAGTGGCACCTGATGCGTGCCTGTGAAAACGAGGTTGTGGGAGAACAATACAAGCGTCGTGTTGCTAGGCGAAGCGGTGGAGTGCCGCACCCTAGATGGCGATAGTCCAGTAGCCGAAAGCTATGAATGACTCAGTGTCAAATGCTGGTGATAATATTAGCAAAAGAACGTTCTCCTGTGCTTCTAGACATGCTGAGCTTCACATATTCTTGTACATTCAAAGGGAAATCAATTCCGTAAAGACGAGATCAGTAAATGAAAATTTACTGAAATTACGTTGTTCGCTCGGGTTAGCGGGGGGTCTGCTAGACAGACATTATCGAATAGCACCTTTTGATGAGAGATATGAACAAGAGGCTTCGAGAAAACTAGTGTTTTCTGAATTATATGAGACACTCATGTATGTTTTGGGCAGATTGAGTGGTGCTTGATGTGCGTTTATACAACACTTATGTGCGGTTTGAATAGAATATTGGTACCTGAGCCGTGTCTGATGTGACTCTTGTGTGCACCTGAGGGTTGTGAGCAACGCCTGGTGTGTGCTTGTTGGGCTCTCGCCGTGCACCGATTTGGTTATATAAAGCTTGTGTGCACTGTTCGGGGCATTTTCACTTGAAAGAAAAGGAGAGGAGAGAGAAAGAGAAGAGGAAGAAGAGAGAGGAAGAGAAGGAAAAGGATTTTGGAGCTTTATTTGGTCAGATTTACTAGATCAGAATATTAAGGCAAGTATTCTAAGTTCGTTCCTTGGTCTGTTTACAAATTTTTTGATTTTATCTATATTTATTGTATTGATATACATGCATGTGGCCTTTTAGCTTTCCCACCTTGAATATTGTTGTATGCATGTGGCTTTTCACTAAAGATTTCGAAGTTTTGTTTGGGTTTTATTGAACATTTGAGGATTTTGCCTGAATTTTGCAAATAAGTAAATACTTGAAATATTATATTTATATATACGAATATTTGTGAAATAAAAGTTATGAAATTGTGCATTTGGACCTTGTATGTGATAGCCCATGCATGTGTTTCGGATCGGATTATATTTTGTTATTTGATTGAATATTTGTATTTTCCCACAGTGTAGAAAGTTTTATACTTTTCTTACGGAGATAAAAAGTCTTGAGTCTTTGTTATAGAGTACTCCGATTCAGTATTTTCTTAATAACCATTGTAAGATATTGAACGAAATAATATATTTGGATATCTTAATATATATTAGATAGACTTGAAGATTATATCTATCCCCACGGGTAGTAAAAAAAAGTGGCATTTGACCCTACTTAAAGAGAGTAATATATAGATGAACATCTATGGGTCTAAATAGTAGTATTTTAAGATTATCGAGAATATGTATAACCCTTCCTCAAATTAACTTTTTGATCATTGGTTCTCTATTTTAGCATGTTTTGGATTTATGATATTTTACCTGTATATGAGCTAATAATTGACATGTTTGACTTCCAAAATTCACAAGTTTAGGTTGATTTTTGGAATTATCCGATGTTGGATTCTGGACTTTTCAGTTTTCTGAATGTGTGATATTTGGACATTCTAGCATTCAAATGATTTCATATATTTGGACTATTTGATATTTGTATATAGACTACAAATTTTGCATTTGAAATCATATCTTGATAATTGTTATTTGGATTTTGGACATACTTGGATATTCGATATGTTTGGACTTTTGATGTATATTGGATTTCGAATGTGTTTTCTGTTTTCGTCCCTTCGTTTTGTTTTATTGAACATGTATTTTTTATTACGCATATTGATAATTGGTGAGCTTTAGGCTCACGATTTGTCTTGTTTCTAACTCTTTTAGATTAGAGGGTAATGGATTACTTGTAGGGATTCAGACGAGGAAGATTGGAAGACTTTGTTCATTTTATGTTGTATTTGGAATTGTATCTGGGATTTATGTTAGAGGATTTGTTGCATATTTGATTATTTTAGTTCGTTTATGTTGGGACTATTGTATTATTCGGATTCGTACATGTTTGTTGTTGTGATTGTTAGATTTTGGGTTGACGTTTTTTCTTGTGGGTTATTTGGGTTAAGTAGGTTTTATTATCATTGCCTCGGTGACTGGACAAAGTAGTTCGAACTGGTTTTGTGTCAGCTGTTGAGCATCATAGTTATTATATTGTTTGGCTTTGGTTTTGTTCAGGTCTGACCCTGCTTTGGGTAAAATATATTTGGGTGTTGTCCCCTGAAGGATAAAGAAATATTTTATTTAGTTTTATTCCCTATTAATTATCACCTACTTTTGGGCCAAGGACGTGGCAATGATAATCACTATACAACTACCTTAGAATATTAAATAGACTTGGATTATATAATCTTATGCCAAACAATGTTATATAAGTATTCCTTTATTCAATCTTTTTCCTTGGTAAAACTTCTATGGAAACATTTGTAAAGATTCAGTTTCATACTAGTCGTAGCATGTTTTCAATGTTCATGTCCCACTAACAAGGAAAAATAGGGTAGTGTCATAGTTTTGGTAGCTTGTATGGGCTTTGGAGGTGCCTCCACAGACCTGCACTTCTTGCTTGATGTTGAACTTGGCCTTTACCTCCACGAAACTTAGCTTTGCATGCATTTAAAAAGCTGATGTGTCTTTCTAGAGGTGATTCAACCATGTTTTTGTGGTACAACTGTAGCACTTGGCCTTGCACACACACACACACACACACACACACGGTTCCACACACTTGTTAATGCTTTAAGCTCATTGACAGCGCCAATAGTAGCATTGTGCATCATATAAATAGTATTGCTAGTTCCACTAGACTATATCATTGGAGACTACACCAGATTAATGTGAAATCGTTCCAAACACATTTCTTCATTAGAAAATTTTCCAACATTTGCTTCAAGAATTTGGCCTGACCAAAACATGCAACTTACAAAATAATTGGATAATGCTAAACTTCTGAAATTCTTGCATAACTTGGAGTTCATTAAATTTTCCTTATAGATCAATGCAACAATATACAATTTTTTCTAACCAAAAAAATACTTTCGATCAGGTTAAGAATTTGGAAAAACTGGCATGGGTAATTGGTAGATGATAAAGGTCCATTCTCACATGTGATAAGCATATGGGTGTGCATATAAATAAAGCATTCATGACTGTGTAGTGACAAAATGCAGATAATAACCAAAAGTTTTATAATTGGGGAAACTTATAAGAGCTTCAGTGGAGGGACTTCTTTTTATTACGCTTAGTGGGAATAGACTTTCTGAAATATTCTGGCATGTGAAACCAAAAAAACAATCGTTTTTGCTTCACTAGAGGTTTTTGCAAAAGAGTTTGATGAAGACTTGCAAAAGGTATAGTTGTCTGTTTGTTGATCATAGTCCCTGAATCCTTGATTTTTTTTGAAAAGAACACTAAGGACATGAATTGAGTGTCATTTATTGACTAGGATTTTACTGTTTTGGTAGGTACATGGCATACATTATGGACACTAATGAAGAAGAACGCATAAAGGTACTGCCAGTAGCTTCTTTGTTTGCTATCTTTGGTTCATTTTCCTCCTTATCATCTCTTTTCCTCATTCTCTCTCTCTCATTTGTTTGCGAGAACTTAATAACTAGCTTCTATCATTTTTTTGCAAGTTCATGTCATCCTGTGCCCATCCTTATTTTTTTGTGTTAAGTAGTACATTTATTAGCCTTCTATGCTACATCCTTGAACATCAATATTGTTGTGGTGACAATCTTTAATTGTGTGATGCTGGCTGCAGGGCAAAACAGTTGAAGTTGGAAGAGCTCATTTTGAGACAGAAATGACCCGATTTACCATTTTGGATGCACCGGTGACTAACTTTTCTCCTCCATGGAAAAGTGGATCTTCCATTTCTATTGCTGACGTCACACTTATAGTTGGTGATAGATAATTTCTGTTGTAAACTCGGAATGCTGTAAAGATGACAGCAATTGTTTTGCCTTTTGTCTAGTATACTGCGCCATTATTTGAGTCATCTTTGCAGTGACTTTATGAAGGTGGAGATATGATATCTGTTTTAGCTTGGTTGATCTCACTGTTTGGATGTTTGAAATAAAATCTACCTTTCTTTATTATTTATAATTCTTTTCGTCATAGTTTGTTTAACTTCTTGGTGCCATTTTGACATTGCAGTTCAACTTCCTTTTTTCTCAATTGGCACCTTTTCTGATAGCTATATTTACTTAAATCTTTTTCTGAGACCATTTTGTCCCTGATCATTGTTCGGCACCCTTTTTATTTGTTCCAGTGGTTTTGTTCTTGATGTATCTTCCGTGGTCCTTGGCAATGTTTGAACTTGTTTTATTTTCTGGAAATTGGGTCCTTGCCCTTGCTGGCACTCCTTAAGCGATTAATGCAGCTGATGGAGCAATAAGATCATAAAATATAGCTACATGATCGATTATCATTGAATTGCATTATTTTTGTAAGCATCTTTCATGATCTGGCATTAAAACAGTCATTGTGCTACATCAAATAGTCTGGGGAAAACAGTAAAATAAAAAAAGAGGTTTCTGTTTCATAGGTTCTAACAGTCCTTTCTAAGCTTGGAAAAAAGTTGGTTCCATATATTTGGTCAGCCAGGACTCTTTAGATTTGTGAGTTTAGTTTCTTACACAGTTATCCTAAAAAGGGGTAGAAAAAGGTCTGGTGAATGGTCATGCTTCCCCTCACTGCCTGAACCAAATCAAGAAAGTGAATGGAGAATAAAGATTAAGTGGGAATTCCCACAGGTATGAGGGTTCCCTCCCAATGAGTTTGGCTGCTGTAGGTGAATGATATAGAGTTTACTGTAGGGATTCTCACAAATCATGATATTGATATGAAATGTTTCTCTGCTGTTCATGTTTTAGCCACTTTTAATTTTTCAGTCATAGGATGCTTGCACTTTATGGGAGGACGGCCCTGTTCATTTAATCATTCTTATGTTTTTCTTTGCCACAGGGTCATAAAAGCTATGTGCCAAACATGATCAGTGGAGCATCACAAGCTGATATTGGTGTTCTGGTAATTCATGAAGATGTTCTCACCCTATTTCCGCCTGTTGGTTGAAGGGGTCTCTAAAGCCCATTTACTAAATGAATCCCATCCTTTTCTTTTGCACTCATGTGCAATTGTATATTTTTATGTAGGTTATTTCTGCTCGGAAAGGTGAATTTGAAACCGGATATGAAAAAGGTGGACAGACTCGGGAACATGTTCAACTGGCAAAGACTTTAGGTGTGTCTAAGCTGCTGGTGGTTGTGAACAAGATGGATGATCCTACAGTGAACTGGTCAAAAGAAAGGTTATGATCTTTTTTATTATAGTATCTTGTGGACATGCTTGTATGTGATTGTTTATTTCATTCATAATACACATGAATGCATGCATGGTGATGCTGCAGCCGCACATGCATGTGTTTGGCTTGTGAAATCTTCTGGTTTTTCATGCCGGTCTAATTTGTATTCACAGGTATGATGAAATAGAGTTAAAGATGATCCCATTTTTGAAGTCCTCTGGCTACAATGTGAAGAAAGGTAGAGAATTGCTGTCCCTGTTTACTTTCTGTCGAAATTTCTGGATAGTAGTAGAATTTCAGCATGTAGTAGACTGCTTGCAGCTTGGCACTTGGTTTCTAAATATCTTACCATGAGCATTTGCAGACGTCCAGTTACTTCCAATATCTGCTCTGCTTGGTACAAACATGAAAACAAGAGTGGATAAAAATATATGTCCTTGGTGGAATGGTCCATGCTTGTTTGAAGCCATGGATACTGTTGAAGTTCCACCGCGTGACCCTAAAGGTCCCTTTAGGTAATGGATGATTTGATTTCTGCATCTTTCTCTCTCTTTGGACCTCAGTGCATGCACATGGGCTCACTGTTTTTTAGGACCAAAATGTGGCTGCTTTTACTTATTGTATCTTATTAATGTATCTTATTAATGCTGGACCATAAAAAATAGATAATCTTCTGTAGGGCATCCTTCATGTTGGTCGACTAGGACTTGAAATTGAAGGGTGTGTTTCATGTGCTCGCAGCCTTTCTGCATCTGCATGTTCAGCGGGTTGTTTCCATTCATCTGTAAAATCATCAAATTGGTCTTATGTGGCCTATTCTTTTTTGTGAAGCTTCATTTTCCTCAATATGTCTTTGTTTTCATTGAGTTGCCTCATGAATAGATTCTTTCTGTCGCTCATTTAAAGGCATCAGATGTTTTGGGGGGAAAAAAACTGACTGAGCACTATTTTTTGTTTCTGATATCTGGGAGAAAAGTACGTTACTTGTTTTTTTGTTATGTGCTTCGCCGGAAAATCAGCTTGGCCTACTTACTCCAGCTCTAAATTTGTTGAGACTAGAAAATGGTTGTCTTGTGAAGTGTAGCTCAGATTTAATGAATGTATGAAGTTTTGGTGTGATTCCCATATATGTCGCTGATAGTGGTTTCTGTTCCGTGCTAATGGTTTGTATCTGATTTCTGGTCCAACAATCATAATTACAAGGCCTTGATCCTTTTTGAAAGGAGTAGGTAATACTCTGTCCACCCGTGGACATTCCTATTTTTGCCTTCTCCTCTAGAAAGTGTGACAGCTTTTTGTTAGTGTTATCCTCTATCTCTCAGACTTACACACCAGACGGTAGTTCTTAGACATCTGTAAATTATTTGTTAACTACCTATGTTGTTGAGTAGGGATTGTTGCATATAATATGGGAACCTTTCTTCTGAGAGTAACTCTAAACATGTTGTCTATTCTTTGTTGTGTATTTTTATTGGAAATTGGCCAAACATTCTCCCTTTTGATTTTGTTTTGGGGTTAGCCTACAATTGTTTAGTTGTCATCTTTTTTGGTCAATTTGAATCTAAAAATTAGGCTGCTTGTTTATTCTTTTTCCATTGTTCTAATCTACATCATTCAACTTGTAGGATGCCGGTTATTGACAAATTAAAGGACATGGGAACTGTTGTTATGGGTAAAGTAGAATCTGGTAGTGTTCGTGAGGGTGATGCATTACTGGTCATGCCAAATAGGGTTCGTCTCTGACATTTCATTATACTTACTGTTAATGGGATAGTTTAATAATATATATCGCTGAAGTAAATTTGAAGTCTTTTTTCTGCAGGTTCAGGTCAGAGTTATTGCCATATACTGTGATGAAAATAAAGTAAGGTATGCTGGACCTGGTGAAAATCTACGCATTAGATTGTCTGGTATCGAAGAAGAGGATATATTGTCCGGTTTTGTCCTGTCAAGCATATGTAAGTTCCCTCTATATAATTTTTTAACCCGCTGCATGCTGGTTTAATAGGCCCCTTTTGTACTAATGTTCTCTTTTCTTATTATTCTCTTACCCCTTCCTACTACAATAAATGCAAGAAATTGAAGAAACTCAAATGCAAAACATTCAACAGTTATGGAGAATAACTTAATAGTGAATGTTTATGCTCATTAAATACTGTTTCCTCCTTGTTTGGGTTTTCTGAATTAGGTTTGGTGCGGAACAAGCTTGTTAATTGATAGCCTCTGCAAATCATGTGTGTGAAGAGATAGTCCCTAAAAGATTAATCTGAATCAGGGAGGAAGAAAACTGCTTAAAATTCACCAAGAGCAATGACTTCTTATTAGTCATATTTGAAGTTCTTGAAATGGATAGTGATCCACACTCCACAGGATCAATATCAGATGTTATAGATATTATTATATTTGCTTTCCTGCTTAGGCTTGTTTATTGGTACATAGTAGTAGTGGTATAGGATGATGAAATTGAAGAGGAAGAGAGGGATGAGAGAAATCTACACTGAGGAGGGATGAGAGAAATCTACACTGAGGAGGACGACACAATTTCATCAGTACTTCTTTTGTTTGTCAATAACTGATAAGCAAATGGACTGAGGTCATGCAATTTCATAATGTTCTTTACCAACGATTTGAGGTTGTAAACAATTCTAGGTTTGTGGCACTTTTTGAACGTGACGTAGGGAGGAGGAGAAAAGTAGAGAGAAGAGATATTAGAGGGATAGAGACAAGAAAGGGAGATTAGAGGAGTAGAGACAAGAATAAGAAATAACCAAGGGAGAGAGGGGGAAGGAAATCACAATTGCTCAATTGCAATCAATTTCTCAAACATTCATTCATCAATCATCAATATCCTAAACAATAGAAATAGGGGTTCTTATATAGAGAACCCGATGCCTAAGAAAATTAAAAATAAAATCATAATTAAATAACTTTAAAAGTGAAAAGGAAATCAAATGGTAAATAAAATCAAATCTCTACTAAATAAAAATCAAATCTAATCTAATTAATAATCAAAATTGTTATGGAAATAAAATTAAAGCTAATTTGGAAGGCAAATCAAAGCAAATATTCATCTCGGATGTCTGCATCAATTCTCTCCGGGTGGCTTGAACTCGACCCCGTCGAGGTAAATTTCTATAATTAATTCTCCAACCACAAGCTGAGCGGCTATACAACCCTCGACGATGGTGATAGACTTGTGTAAGGGGGGTGAAAAGCTGACGGAGCGATTGGTATCTCCCGAAGGAATTGGACTGGGGCCTGAAAAAGTGCAGTCCTGCTGACTCTGATAGAGTGGCAATATACTGGGTTCAAACTGGTGGCATATCTCGCGAGCAATCCAAGCAGTCTCGGGCTCTGTTTGGCCAATTTATTTGACAAGGAAATGCTGAACGGCTCCATCCCTGGGAGACATAAGCTGCTCATCTAAAATAATATCAATTTTATCGTTTTGTGCCGGGAGGGTAGAGAGGTGTATAGAAATAGGTGGATATGCAATATGTAGTGTGTCGGGGGACACGTCAAAGGGATCAACTAATGGGTTAAAATCGAGAAATTATCAATATAGAAAGTAATATCAAAGGGAAATAAAATATCAATCACAGATGCAGTTGACCCGAGCCGCTATAAAATCTTAAATGGACTAGCACTACAAGTATGCAATATAGAAACGGGTTCATATATATGTCAATCTTAAAAGGAGTTAGTCTTGAGGCATCCCACAAATGTGTCAATATCATTGCCATCTAAGTCATCAAATTCCTTTAACTTGGGTTCATATATTTGTTCTTCAAGGGGTCCCTTATTTATTTTATATTGTCTATCAATTAATAAGGCTTTACTTGGACATTTAAAAGAAATATATTCAAAACCTTTATAATTGAGGCACCGTAATTGAGAATTTTCGTCTGGAGTTTCAACACTCTTCTCTTGAACTTCCCTTGCAGTGGAAATGGTGGACGTTGGGGTCCTAGGACAGACTTAGAGGTTGCAGTAGGAGTGTAATATGTTGATCGACAATACGGTGTCCTATTAACTAATTCGAAGTCTCGAACCAAATTATACGCATGGTCCAATGTGATAACTATACGAAGGACAAATTCTCTCCTAAGGTCTTCATGTAGTCATTGTCGGAACCTATTTAGCATTATGGTTTCATCGTCAATGATGTGGCATTTCATCCGAAAATCATCGAATTGAGCCACATATTCGGTTACGGATTGATTATCCTATCGAAGGGCATTCCATTGATCTAGTAAGTTGTTACTGTATAAGTGGGGTAAGTATTTCTCTTGAAGGCGTCGTTTCATTTTGTCCTAACTTTTAATAGGGGTTGTTTGACGTCTAACAAGGAGGTCCTCAATACTTTTCCAATATAATTGAGTATTTTCGGTCAACTTGAGGCTAGCAAATTTGATTCTCCTGTCTTCAGACACGCTATACCATTCAAAAAAACGATCCATATCCTGGACTCATTGAGTAAAAACTCGAGGGTCTATACAACCGTTAAAAGTAAGGGCGTCTAGTTTGATATTTTTAAAGAGATGGGTGTTCAAATCCCGCTCTCGATCATAGTATCGAGGCCTATGGTCGTGTCTACAAGGGGTTCGATTGTTTTGCCTTCGTCGGTGAGTCTTATTATGAGATGTATCAGAGTTTTCAACATCTGATGAGTGAGGCCCTAGTTCTAAAGTGGCAACCCGATTTGCGAGATTTAAATTTGTCTGTCGAGTAGTGGCCAGGCCAGTTTGAATGGCAATTATGTGGTTTTGTAATTGTTGTTGACCAGAAACTAAGTGGGCTAATTGTTGACTTAGAGTTTCAAATTGGTTAGAAACCATGATTAGGTTAGGGATATTATGAAAAATAATTTGACTATTTTGCAAGTGCATACAACACTTAACGGAATTGAGATTTATAAACAATTGAGACAATCCAAGTCAATCAATTTTTTTTTTTTTTTGGTGAGATTTTGTATGGTTTAGATCATACAAACTAGTATTGCTAATTTATTAAAATTATAAAACAAGAATAAATTGTAATCATGGTGTGTCAAACGTAAGGTAGTGAGAGGACGTAAAGGAATTTTTATTTTTGGCAATAAAATGGCACACGCAGATAAAAGTAAATACTATTAAAGATAAACAAACTATGTTACCTAAAAGGAAAATGGAACAAACACACCTGGAGATGATCTGACCCGCTTACTGAGGTTGCCTTGGAGATGATTTGACCCGCTTGTTTGAGGCTGTTTTGTGATGGGAATCTTCTACTGTCTGAATTTTATCTTTTTTTTTTCTTTTTCTCTCTTTTTTTTTTCTCTTTTTTTTCACTCCTTTTTTTCTCTCGCTTTTTTTCTCTCTCTGCTTGTTTTGTCTTCGGTTTTTTTTTCTTTTAAATTATATCACAGCGTTGTGAAGGCCGTTCATTCAACACAGGCGCGAAGAGGGAGAAGGGAAGTGACTGCCCAAATCATGGCCTCCCTTTCTGGTGGCGAAGGCGGCGGCGACGGTGACGATGACACTTGCTTGGTCCAGCAACGGCGAGGAAGGCGACAGCGACAACAATGAAAGCGACTATGCATACGAACGCAGATGAAAGAGATGAAGCCAAGGGCGATGAAAAGCAAAGACAGAGAGGTGGAAGGCAAAAGAGGACGATGACGAAGACTCGGTTCAACCCGATTCGGAACTTCTTGCCTACTTCCTTCTTCTTTCTTTTTTTTATTCAAACCAAAAGGTGGTGGCTAGGGTTTGGTGGGGCTTCGGTGCAGGCGGCCGGTTAGGGTGTGATGTAGTTGATGGTGGTGGATCTTGGGCATTAGGTTTCGGGTGAATGGTCGTGTTGGGTTTGAGTGGAGAAGATGAACGCGTGTGGTCTGGATTGTTGTGTTGGGCTTGATTTGGCTTGGGGGTAACTGGTGTCGAGGATGGCTTGGGGCGGCGATAGGTTTTGCTCCTGCTGTTGTGGCGACACTAACTGTAATTGCTTAGTCAGACAGGGATTGCTGCTTCATGGGATGTTCTTCAATTGCATGGGAAAAGTAAAGAGAAGAGATATTAGAGTGGTAGAAATAAGAAAGGGAGACTAGAAGGGTAGAGATAAGAAGGGGAAATAATTAAGGGAGAGAGGGGAAAGGAAATCACAATTGCATTGTTGCAATTAATTTATCAAACATTCATTCATCAATTATTGATGTCCTAAACAATAGAAATAATGGTTTTTATATAGAGAGCCCGATACTTAAGAAAATTAGAAACAAAATCCTAATCAAATAACTTCAACAGTGGAAAGAAAATCAAATGAAAAATAAAATTAAATCTCTTCTAAATAAAAATCAAATCTAATTAATAATGAAAGTTGTTATGGAAATAAAGTCAAAGCTAATTTGGAAGGCAAATCAAAGCAAATATTCGTATTGGATGTTCGCATCAGAACGTCTGTGTTAAAAGACAAGTATTTGAATGGTGTTTGAGCGCCGTTTGAATGTCAGAGTAAAACATTTGGGGAAAACTGACTCTTATGGACCAATTTGATGGGCAAGAATACATTTTTCACATGCCTGGAAAGAAATACATTATTCTAATCATAAAATCATAGCTTTGGATATTCAACTCTAATTATGCTTAGTTTTTTGAAAGTTGGTTGGATAAGGTGTGCCAGATTTACTGCAGCTTTGCATTCAACTGCTGTTTTGGGGATAGATTTTTTTGGCACTGTAAAATGAAACTTTTTCTTCGTACTTTCTAGAATACTAATCCCCCCCCCCCTCCCCCCAAATTACTGATGTTTATTTACCTGATGCAGCGAAACCGATAGCTGCTGTTTATGAGTTTGTTGCCCAGTTGCAGATCCTTGAGTTGCTGGACAATGTATGCAAAAATTTTCTTTTGAATATTTTGCGATGAACTTTTATAGCTTTTTTTTAACATGCACTTCGCGTTAATATAAATGGATTATAAGTAAGATGCCAGATCTCGTGCTTGTCTTTGATTTAATTATAATAAGAAAAGGTATCAGATTTCATGCTTGTCTTTTGTTGTTGGTCCTTTTTAGGCAATTTTTACTGCTGGATACAAGGCAGTCTTGCATATTCATGCCGTTCTGGAAGAATGTGAGATTGTTGAGCTGCTTCAGCAGATTGACCCAAAGACAAGGAAACCATTGAAAAAGAAAGTTCTTTTTGTGAAGAATGGTGCTGTTGTCGTGTGCCGTATCCAGGTTTGGAGCATTTTCTTTATTTGTTCTACTTTTTTTATTGAGATACCATGGAAAATTTTCAATATTGTTTGCTTTTGACTGGGCTGTCTCGGCCTCGCATAATGGAAACAATCTCATTGCAATATTGGAGCTAAAGCTACTTATATCTCACCATTTTGAGGTTGGGAACTGGCAGCCTTGTGCATTGGGCTGATTTGTTGAATACTTTCGTAAGCATTTCTTTATTGCAAAATTCTAGGGTGCTGGTGATTGAGAATAGCAATGATAAAAATTGAGACACCACGTGGTGATTTCAATCGAAAAATAGACACACACATTGACGGAAGTAGAAACTGGTGGCATGCATTGGAATATCAGTATTGGTTAAGACCGTATCTATATCAATGCTGTGAATGCAATTTTTTTCCCATTATCATATGTCTGCATATTTGAATAGTTTTCTTGAATTTGATACTGTTGATAGGCACAAGGCTGCAAAACATATAGATTTATGCTTCTAAGAATCAAAGAAAGGCTGATAATTGAAATATATTTACAATTTGTCAAAAGTGTGTAATATACTGAATTGATCATCTTTTATCATATGTTTATATATTTGAAGAGTTCTAGTTAATTTTACGAAATTGAGCATGATATCCTCAATGCCCCAAAAGGGTACAAATCATGTAGCTCTAGGTTTATAAGAAGTGCAATATCACCATATGTCACAAATACCTGACATTACGAAAAGTTTTGCTTTTGGGAACTATAACTTCAAGCATGGATAAAAGTATGGTAGTAGTATCGGCTGTAATCATATCAATATCGTATATGTCGAACAATATATATCAATGTCGCATATATCGGAAGAAAATTTCAGAATTTCAAGCTGACATAGAAATATTGGCATATATATCGGTAAAATATCGAGTATATCGGGTGATGTTTTGAATATTGGCCAATGTTTTTATCTATCACTCTGGGACCTCCAAATACTCGTAGATATCAAATGATATTCTGACATGCTAGCCTCCATGGACCCGGAGATTTGATACCTTGCTAGATCACTTTACATGAACTGCCTAATCTGTTAGGTGTTTAGCAATGTATTTTGAGTTAACAGTAAGACACTTTACTAAAAGCAGCATGATTAATGAGTAATGTTTTGGATTTTTTTGGGTAAGTCGGTGTTTTCAGTTAAATTTTTATAGCTCTATTTTTCTTTTCCGTGCTCTCTTAAATTCAGCATCCATCCATTGGGGATAAAGTCCTCTTCAAATATTTTTTATCCAACTAGACTTTACAGTCAAACTGTTTCTTCATTCAATCTTTGTTCTTGATGTTGATGCCATATGAATTATTTCCAGGTGAATAGCTTGATATGTGTTGAGAAGTTCTCTGATTTCCCACAGCTGGGAAGGTTTACTCTTCGCACTGAAGGTGATGAACTTTATCTCGCAACTGTATGAATTCAACACGTCCCTGTATTCATGACCGCTGATATCAATGATGCGATCTTGGCAGGGAAAACTGTTGCCGTGGGCAAAGTCACCGATCTTCCTTCTGTTAGGGCTAGCGATTAATTTATCCTGTGTTGGTAAGGCCGTTTTCCCAATTTCATAATTTTGCTTCTATTCAGAGATGCTGGTTCTTTTGTCCTTTGAGGTTATATGCAGCAAGACAGAAAATTGATAGGTCTGTTATAACTCAGAAGTCTCAAGTTCGATCCGTAAAATGACATCTTGCATAACACAAGACAATACCGCGTGCTACGCACTCAAAGTGGTGCGATCCTTATGTGGACCCACCTTGAGCATGGCTGGAACTTTATGCACTGGGGTCCATTTTCTTTGTAGACTTAAAAAGGAGTACTTTGTAACTGGAAATTTTATTGCACTGGTTTCTTACAGAGTTTATTGCCAACAGATTGGAACCCGATGTGTGCATTCGAATTCTAAAGGCAAAAGGAGAGAAGTAGCTTCTACATCGATAGCCGAAGCTATCGTTCTGCAATATAGAGGCAAGCCCCATCGCAGTTTTCACGACGAACACAAACATTAGCATGAGTGCTGGCTGCAGCCAGCAAGGTGGTTGTGTTCAGGTTTTGTTGAATCTGGGCGCAGAGTGAAGTTCATGTAGCATCTTATATGCCCTGTATTATTATTATTTTTATATTTTTGGTATGTTTAAATAAATAAATATTACACACTGAAGAGGACTAGATGATGGTTGTTTTTTGGGAAAAAATGTGAGTTGTGTTTATTAAAAAAAAACAAAATAGTAAAAAAGGACAGCTCGAAAGCGGCTTAGCCGCCGTTGTGCCAAGCGAGCTTATTAGGCGTGCTGCTGCCTCTGTTTTCGGTTCCACCACCCCCTTGCGCCGCCCCTAGGGTGGTCCGAGGGTGTTCTTAAGGTTGCTTGTAAGGTCGAAAGGAGCCCATTTCAGCTTTGTTTTGTTTCGAGTTGATTTGGCTAGTTAACAATGTTAGAACTAATACTAAGGGAAATATATGCACTAATTTAAATCGAAGTGTGAATATTTTCCTATTTTATTTTTTAAAAAATAGTATT
>JAODPA010106093.1:0-20354 GCA_025585075.1 Nepenthes mirabilis
TAAGGGCATTGGAGTGGCTAATACGCCACTCTAGGAGCTCCCGAAATTCAATTGCTCCCCGCCCCCAGTTTCGTTCTCTTCCACCTCTGCGTCTACCGTTGTCTTCCTCGGACGCCCCCCGCGCCAGCGGAGACGATGTGAAGCCGGTTCTATTGCTATCACGGCTAACCACCACATCTTTTTTGTTTTAGCTTCTTGAATCCAAAACCTAACATCGGCTCTTCCGTCAGTGTTCACTGTGGCTATGGGAGAAGTTTGAAATTTGTTATTCTTTCCAGCCGACGAAGGTTGGCGACATAGTATTTTTATTTTTCGCTAGGTGAGTGCTAGATTTCGTTAACAGTTTTTTAATCATTAATTTGCTTCCACTCTCTTTTGCCGTCTCTTGCATCCTGTAAATTCCCAAATGTGATCTTTTTAGGGATCATTCTCCATTTCAAATTTCAGAAGCTGGGTCTACTTGACAGAAAAAAAAAAAAAAAGAAAGCAAAGCAAGTCGAAATTCAATTGTTTGTTCGATTTAGAAGGAGGGTGTGTGGACACAATGGCCTCCTCTGGAGCAGAAATTCACTTTCTTGGGGCCAAAACATTCGGTTCTTCTCCGTTAAAGCCAGCCTCAAGCGTACGCACAGTTTCCTTCGACGGAATGATAAAACCCAATATGGCTTCATTTGGGCTGCCCAAGTCAAAGCTAAACATTTACAGCAGGATCAGCCAAAGATTTACAATTGGTCCTAGGATGGTGATGAGCGATGTCTTTGGGGTCAATATCTGCAGGATGAATTTGGAGGTGGAGGGACGGAAGCCCATCGTTAAGTCGAATGCCGAAGGACAGAGGATGATGCCAGTTGTGGTAACTTGTGCAGCAAATCGGAACGGTTTGGCGGGTCGGTAATATTTTCCTCAATACCGTGCTTATCTTTTGCATTTATACTAGATTCACGTAAGACGGTATATCTAGTTCAATACTTTATTATTATTATTTTGTTTTGTTTTGTTTTGTTGAAGTAAATAATTGTATCATTTCAAAAATAGATATTTATATCAAGTGTAGAAGTCCCTTTACCTTGTAGCCAGAAATGGTTAGATATGTATGGTGTGTTTGGCTTTCTCCTTTTAATGAGTAAAAATTTGTAGAAGTGTGGAAAACTGTGGGAAGTAAAAATGTGTTATGTTTGGTTAGAAGGATGGGAAACTGTGGCAATTAAAATGTGAAACATTTTGCAGAACTTTGGAACTTTTAGGTATATTTTGTCCCACTTGTTTTCCATAGTAATACTCTAAAAATGACAGGAAAACTGTATAAATCAGATAATTAAATTAAGATAAGAAATAATTATGATTTTCCCTAATTAACCTGACTGTTTATTTTGGAGCCAAAGCTAACTATTTATTGATTTGATCCCCACCAGGTTAGCTTATTTTCCATTCCTGTGGCAACCGTCTACCCCATTGCATCAAACCTACTTTGCCTTCTGCCTAAAGCATGCATTCTCTCCCAGTCAAACCAAGTTGATTGGGTTTTCAATTTGAGCATAAAGTGTCCTGACTTTATGAAATTGACCGAATTGTTAATTGTTGCATGATGTTATAATTCTTCTAATTTGATATTTTAGTTATGGACAAAATGTTTAATTTATGCAATATATGCGAGGAGTTTTTAAATTGGTACAATTAGACTTTTAAGGATGTTTTAGTAACTAAATCATTTTTTTATTTCCATAGTTTTACTTGAGATTAGGTCAAACAAATGAAAACCGTATAATCTTGAGTTTTGTACTGATTTTCTTATGCTAAACCAAACAAATATATTTATAGTGTTACTCTCACTTAATTTTACATAGTTTACCTCCCTCAGTTTTCCACATTAGTTTGGATATCAAACACAGTAGTAGCAATTGTTTTCTGTTACATCATGGTGACTATATTGCTACCCCACTTTTCCTTGGCTTTCAAAAGATTATAAAAATCCCCCATAACCAAGGCCCCTGAACTGTCTGACTTCTCCATTGCAAATGAGCCTGCTGTAATATATATATATATTGTGTCATTAGAAGCATACGCAACACTACGAGCAAAATTAAATTGCAGCATCTTATTTACAACTTTACAAATTACAACAGACGCTGTGACATTTTGATGAATTCCATGCTGTGAAATCCTCCTATTAGATGCATTTTTGTAATTATTCAACCAACTCCAGTTTATTTACAGATTCTTGCTGGTCTATAAAACTTAATGTCTTTGACCCTTGTTTCCAACAAAAAAATGTATCATGTGCACTGGATTTTGATGGTCTCTCTCTTCTCATGTGCGACTCTTTTTATGTTTGTCAAATTTCCCTTTAAGCTGACAGCCATAATCAGTTGCAGCAATTACGCAGCTTTTCATGGTGTCACCTTGTTCTGCACTACCAGCTGCAGCCGTCAAATTAGATTCAGCTTGAACACCTTGCTCCGTGAAACTATAAGCTACAACTGAATCCAACAGCTCAGTTATACTGGTTTGCATTTTTCCTACGGAATCCATCCCTCTTAATTCATGTTTTGGTCTGGTTTAGGTGTCTTGATCTCCATAGCTTTAGTATGAGATAAATTATACAAGACTCCCCTTTCTGACCACATTTCCTACATTTGGCACATTTGATGGTTTGCCTTCCATAGACAACTTTTTGAATGGTTTCTTTTCCATCTGGCCCCATTGCTGTAGCTTTCGTCCTTGATAGGATTGGCATCATCAATATCAGCAGGCAATCTTGCATATATCTAGGCAGTTAGCTTGTCTGTGCAAAGAGGCTTACTAACTGTAATTGCTTTTTTGATGAAGTCTTGGCTTGTCCAGAAATGTATAGGAAGATTTTTGGAATTGATCCAAACTGGCATATTTGAAAGAGAATCATTGTCAAAACTAAAAGCAGGAAAATAACAGGAACTGAGGAAGATTTCCTCTCAATAAACAATTGAAACTTTTAAAGTACATTCTGCACATTTAATGGGGTAGCAAATCTCACTATAGTTATCATGCCTGTATATTTATCGATTCAATTAAAAGATCCCTTAGGGAAAACTTATGTTTAACATTTCCAGAAACACTGCCTATTTGTTCATTTCTGGGTTCAACCCGAATGATGAATAGCCTATACCAAGGATTGCCAAGCATTTCTTACTGAGTTTCCTTCTCCATTTTAAGGAACAAAATAAATTATAAGCAGGACCACATTGAGAGTTAGCACCATAGACAAAGATGGCTTTGTGAACAAGAAATACGATATTTTTTTCATCCATTGATTAATAATCGTGAAATGAATATCTTCCAAAGAGCATAGTAGGTAATTGAACTTTGCTAATATCTAATGCAATCATCATTGCCATTCTCTTCAATACATGCTAATGAGCTGTAGATTGACTATCTTGGATACAATGCACCACAAACATCAGCTTCATTCCTTGCTCAGTACTGCAATTATCATTTACTAATTCAATAAAATGCTTCTCAGAAGCCCCATAACCATTAAGCTCGTCGCTCTTCACATCTTTATGTGACACATCTATGGGTTTTGTCCAAATATGCTGATCTAGTAATAGCAGCCTGGGTTTCTCCATTTTGAGTTAATTTCATAGGAAAACATGTAGCTCACAACTTTGTAGGACTCTCTTTCAATAACACCACTTTTTGATTGGATGATAAATTAATGCTTTTATCAGTAACTCCAATAATATTTCCAATAACCAAATGCACATATGTGGCATTAGATCATATACAATTCGAATATCCATATGTGCAAATTTATTGTGTGATGAACTACATGGCTTGAAGTAATCCTTAATTAAACTCTTGTGGAGCTTGTTAACCAATGATGGATGTTATTACTTTGTTTTCAAATGAATGTCAAAGTTAATGCTTCCATAATTCCATTACTACAATTTGAGGGTTATTTTCCCTGTTCAGAGTGTGAATTACAAGACTTGATTAAATATTGATCTAATGATGCTGTGCATTGATTCACAGAAGCAAAGTTGATTGTGCTTGTCATTGGTGGAGGTGGAAGGGAGCATGCACTTTGCTATGCCTTGCAGCAATCACCATCCTGTGCTGCTGTCCTTTGTGCCCCTGGAAATGCTGGGATTTCAAGATCTGGAGATGCAACTTGCATACCAGACCTTAACATCTTTGACAGTTCAGATGTGATCTCTTTTTGCCAAAAACAAGGAGTCGGTTTGGTTGTCGTGGGGCCAGAGGCTCCTCTTGTTGCAGGTCTTGCAAATGACCTTGTAAAGGCTGGAATTCCAACCTTTGGACCTTCATCAGAGGCTGCTGCCTTGGAAGGCTCCAAAAATTTCATGAAGAGCTTGTGCTGTAAATATGGGATCCCGACAGCTAAGGTTTGTCCTTTCTAATACAATCTTTTACAGCAGAGGAGAATTGAATACTGTATGTTTGCTCCCAATCTCCCCATTGCTGCCTCCCCTAGAAGAACGACCCAATACACAAGGCTTCCCACATTGCTGGATCTAGGAGTACCAAATATATTTAGCCTTTCCCTTGTAATAGAAAGAGACCATTCACATGGTTTTAACCTATGACCTTAAGGTCACAATAAGTAACTTTACTATTACTCTAAGGCTTATATTCTGAAAAAGGGTTGTTTGAACCCCACCCTTTCAAACTTACTATTACCTTACCCTCTCACTAGAAAAAAAAAGTGGTGTTCAAAATGTCGTATCCTTTGGTATTGTACAAATGCCTATTGAGGTCCTTTCATTTCTGAATCCATGTAAGCATCATATCCTCTTGATTGTTGCCTCACCTACTCAATATCCAGTTTGCACTTCATGACATATTTTCACGGTTTCTAAAATTATGTATTAGTAAGTTGACTTTGTCTCATAAATGAAAATATCAGTATCGGTCGCAACTTTATCAGTATCAAACATGTTAGACATATTAGATAATATGTATCGATATTAAACATATTGGATAATATTTATCAGTGCTAGACGTTATTGGAATATTTTTTTGTGTGAATTGTAAGTTGAAGGGAAGTATCAGCTAGTACTTTGAATATCAACATATCTCGATTTTTTTGCACTATTGGGATATATATCGGCCGATATTTCTTTTCATGCTTTGGCTTCTTTTAGTCGTGAGGCATAGTAGATTTTGTGAATCATGGAATGACATATTGGTCAATATGCAAATATCAATTGATATTTATCGATATTGACCTGCTTGAGATATTTAAAATATTGACCAATGAGCCCATTTTCAAATAAATCAGCTTGAAAATTGGCAGCATGGTGTGACTCACAAAAAATAGTTGCATCTGATATGTAGCTATTAATATGTTTCACTTGATGTGGTTGATATACACCTGTGTTTAATATTTGATTCTGATATCGCTGTGGTCGATACTGATATTGTTATTTTTTATCCATGTTGTCAACACTTCTAATTTATTGTCAAAACAGTCAGCAATATTTGCAATGGATGATGTAGGTTATAATAAACCTTTGAAACTGTTTGAAGTCTCTGTACTTTCTAATTTTTTGATTGTCATCTCTTAAGATATATTTTCCTATTATTGATGCTTTGATTACCTGACACAGTATCAATCTTTTACGGATGCTGCTGCTGCAAAACATTTTGTCAAAGAGCAAGGTGCACCTGTGGTTATCAAGGCTGATGGTTTAGCTGCTGGGAAAGGAGTTATTGTAGCTATGACTCTGGATGAGGCATATGAAGCTGTTGATTCAATGCTAGTGAGAGGTGATTTTGGGTCTTCTGGTTTCCGTATCATCGTTGAGGAATATCTAGAAGGAGAGGAAGCATCTTTCTTCGCTCTGGTTGATGGAGAGAATGCTATACCCTTAGAATCTGCTCAAGATCATAAACGAGTTGGGGATGGTGATACCGGGCCCAACACAGGCGGAATGGGAGCATACTCGCCAGCACCCATACTAACAAAAGAGCTTCAGTCTTTGGTTATGAAATCAATAATTCTTCCTACTGTTAAAGGGATGGCTGCAGAAGGCTGCAAGTATGTTGGGGTGTTGTATGCTGGGCTTATGATTGAAAAGAAGTCCGGATTGCCCAAACTAATTGAGTACAATGTGAGGTTTGGAGATCCTGAGTGCCAGGTTAGTGGATAAATTTTAATTTGGTTACTCTTTGTGAACAAATGCAGCAAAGCAGAAAATTAGACTATACAGGGGTTGCAATGATTTGGTTTTGGCACATACCTTTGTTCATAATTGGCTTCATAATGACGAGGGGCTATCCCCTCCTCCCTGACAAAAAAATAAAAATAAACATGTAGACATCAATATCCACAAAGCCTTGAGTCTTATTTCTACTATCTAGGGTTGGTTACATGAATCTGCTTTTGCCCCTACTTCTGTCATCCTTTTGATTTAGTATAACATCTTCCTAGTATGTAGACACAACAGCTAATGGTAAGACGTACAAGGCTAAAGAATTTTTTCTTGAGTATCTGCTTTTGCCCCTACTTCTGTCATCCTTCTTGATCTAGTATAACATCCTCCTAGGGTATAGACGCAACAGCTAATGGTAAGATGTACAAGGCTAAAGGATTTTTTTCTCAAGTACCCCAATTATATATAATGCCATCGAATTCAGGTTCGCTTTTGGAAGTGCTTGAACTAAATTACCTTACCTACAGGTTGCACATTTAAGTTTGCTTGCTGCTTTTCACTTGTTCCCTCTTTTTGTTTCTTCTTTTCCTCAAATACATTTCTTTCGTCACTACTTTTTTACTTTATTTCCTTTTCAAATTTTGTTTTGCAAAATAAACACCTTACATGATTATAAATTAAATATTTTTCCCTTAAAAAGGAAATAAAATGATTAAAAAACACTGTCATATCTACTTCCATTTGGTTCATAGTTGCTTTCTTTTTCATGGTCAAATAAAATTCATTCAACTTTAATTTGTTTTTGAAACTTAAATTTCCTTTCTAATGATTTCGTTTTACTTGTCTCACATTCCTTTTCTCATTGGTTTCTGTAAATATCCTCTTAAGTTCTGCCACTGATATACAATTGTTCAAAATGAGCAGTTCATACGTCTATAGGATCTTAGTGTCTTCTGACCTGGTAGTGAAATTTCTATGGGCTCCAACTTCAACCGGTTTGATTGTTAATAATAGTTTTGAGTGTGACTGAATTTATTTATTAAGTTTGCTGCTGTAGAGTTTAGGTAGAAATCAAATTTTACAAATGGCTCCTAAGAAAATATCTAATTTCAATGGTATGATGCAACTAGTGTGAAGAAACATTTCAATGAGGGAAAATTGATTTTATTTTTTACTCATTAAAGCCATAGTTTGGGAACAGGTTCTTTATTTGTCCATTGAACTTCTGTTTTCATCCCACTAAAAAACTTAGTAATTGAAAAAGTTTGAACTAAAGGCTTATGGTATGAGTTTGTCTAGCAATTTCATAATATCATCCCCCCCATATGGAGTCATCAACACGGTTTTTTATGCTTCTTCTCTTTATTTTCTTCTTTGGTGGCTATCCGATAGTTTTCATACTCCCTTTCTTATTTCTTTTAATGTTTAGTATACCTTTATCTCAATGGTATGATGGATATGTTTGATAGTTCAAGTCTAGGGATTTCCTCCGATAGTTTTTGGTGTGTTGAATATTTACCTCTGATTTGGAAATACTTAGTCATAATTACTTCCATCAAGAACCTCAAGTAAGGAATGTGTTTATAGATCCTTTAGGTGATATTATGTTGTCTTTTGTTGCCTTTTTGAATACAATTCCAAATGGCCTGCACTATTGATATATTTATTGAAGATCCCAGGAACCTTTCCCATGCTGAAAGTTTCTCTATTATGTTGGTTCCTGGCATTCATTTGAAATCTAGTCATCAAAATGCAATATCCAAAGCTGCTCATATGATACACTATTGCAGAATAGATTATTCCCTTATTCAGCTTATTCTTTATGAAAATAGAAACCATTGGCCAAAATGCTCCCCTTTTCTGCAATTTTCCAGTGTTAGATTTCAATTTCAAACTGCTTCCCATGCCTAAAGATTGCAGGGTTCATCACCTTTAGTGAATTTATAATGAGCTTGGGGATCAAGGAGGCAAAGACAGAATTGTCCAACCTCAGATACCTTTAAGCAGCTTCAAAGTTTTTCTGATTTGGTCCATTCTTTACCACGTCGTCAATTCCTTTGAACCATGGGGTCTAGCACACCTGAAATTCATATAAAACAATGTAAACAGACAACATCATTTTGTTTGTACTTGAATTATACAATCATGTGCATAGCTGGAAACAATAAGAAACAGCTCCTGGAAAAATCTGTTTCACATTTTTCCATTAAGCCACAGGTACTTTCAAATGGCTTGAACAACTGTCTTATCCACACCCAATTCACCATTCTACTTGAAAAGTAGAATAATAGGAAAAGAAAAGGGTGTACAGGATCTCACTACTGCAGTGTCATGGCCCTCTCTAACTAATGAACTAGTATGCTAGGAGGAATCATCATGGATCAAAGGAAGAGCCAATCTGCAATAATGGCAGCCTATCAAGTATACTGATGCAATCGGCCACAGAATGGCCACAGAATGTCCAGCAAGGCAGGGGCCTCATCAGCAAAGGAAGCTGTGTACAGATTAGAAGGGTACCAAGTTGTTAAATCAGTTAGTCAAATTTGTTAGTATAGTTGTTGTTGTTGTAATTAGGCCATCTGTTTCTTAAGGCAACCATCTCAAGGATGTAATCAGTCTATAAAAGAGTAACCGCGTAACAGCAGGAGTCAGCTTGAAATTCAGATTCCTAAGTGGAGTTTCTCTAGACCTCTCAATTCTGTATTCTCTTCCTTGATTGTCAGAACTCTCTTTTTATCTTTGTCATTCTCTTCTGTTATGAAATTCAGATTCCTAAGTGGAGTTTCTCTAGACCTCTCAATTCTGTATTCTCTTCCTTGTTTGTCAGAACTCTCTTTTTATCTTTGTCATTCTCTTCTGTTATGCTTATATAATCTCTTGATTCTCAAGTAATGTACATATACCACAAGAATGCTAGGTATATTACAATTGCTATTAGATTCATTCTTATTTCAGTTTTTAATACAGTTTAATAGCTTCAATCTTCAATCCATATCCAGAACTTTAAAGATGGATGATCAAATTCAAAAATGGGAAGCAACCATCCATGCGCAGCTGCAACAATCTATCAAAGATGATCTATCAACCTTTCAAGCCACGGCTGCAGCTTCCTAACAAGAGTAAAACCTGGCATTTCACCAATCCATCACTAAAACCCTAGAGGACTTCATCCATGGAATTTCTCTCCAAACTGGCGACAGAAAAGTATTCATGATTCCAGCACTGGGATTACCTCTCATGCTTCCATGATTCCTGCTGTACATCATGATCGACCATTGATCTTCACCTTGCTGGTTCCAGACACAGGTGAATTTGAGACCCAAAACATCACTCTGTTACTTCTAAACTTAATTTTCCCACTTTTAATGGTGACAATGCTAGTGGCTGGATCAGGAAATGCACAAAGTACTTCTTGCTGTATAGAATTCCAGATAAGCAGCAAATGGATAGATGCTTTTGGGAGTTAGAGCTGAGATTTGGTGTCTCGTCTATGTTCTACGACAATTCTATAACAAGGATTTATTCCTTGGGATGTGTTCAGGGGAGGTGTGTAGACGATTTTCTAATTCAACCTTCAATGATGTGGTTCAAGCATCTAACACATTGAACCAAAGGAATTCAGTTCATGTATATCAAGAAAGACCTCAAGTCTCATATGCTTGGCCTCAATTCATCAGTGGCCTCAAGGAGGAACTCCGATCCATGGTACAAATTCTGCAACCCCAAACCATCAACTCATGCTTTTGAAATTGCAAAGTTACGGGAACATTCCTTGCTAGCTATACTTAAAGATCAAGCCCCTCTCGATTTTATACTTTCACACCCAAACCATCTTTTATTCCTGCAGATAGATCCTTCCCTTCAACCTCAATTCCACCTCAGAAATTCATACATCCCGGTTCTACAACTTAGAATTCCTTAACCCTGAGTATTGATCAAAAGAAGGCCATGGGATTGTGTTTTGAGTGCAATGAGAAGTTTGTGCTGACCATTTGATGCAATGAAAGACAATTTCATGCAATAACTTCATCAGAACAAGAAATAGTGGGTGACTTCTGCGAGGACAGCTTCGAGGAACTAGTGGAAGTTTCTGTTGATGCCATATCGGGTACACCTTTTCATACTAATTTAGGTATTCAGGGCGAAGTAATAAACCAATCTATTACAATTCTCATTGATAGTGGAAGCACTCATAGCTTCTTGGATCCGGAGATGGGATCTGTAACAGAGCAGCATATTACTCTTGCTATGCTCTTTATAGTAAACAGTGGCTAACAGTGTTAAGAAGATCAGCCAAACCCTTTACCAAAACTTCAAGGCTGATTGATGGCTTCTATCATGGGCAGTTGTGACATGGTATCGGGGTAGATTCAATGAAGCTTTACAGTCCAATAATATTTGATTTTCAGAATCTACAAGTTGCATTTCAGAAAGATATGCCAACAGATTCAACATCATGGGATTGTGGGCAAGGTTCAATTATCCTACATTTCTGGAACCCGTTTGCAAAATTATACCCTTCACATGAAAGGCCTTTAGCTCAATTTACTCCGTCTCATCTATTATGGACCAGGTATCCATTCATCCCTCTATTCAAATCCTTCTCTGTACTTTCCAGGATATCTTTGAGGAACCCAGTTGCTTGCCCCCACCAAGAACTCATGGTCAGAAGATAATGTTGCTACCTTCTTCAACTCCTGTATACATGAGCCCATATGGTATATCCACTTTCAAAAAGTCGAGATTGAAGAATTAGTTCAAGACATGCTTCACACTGCTATAACTCATTTGAGATCGAGCCACTTTGCTTCTCTATCCCTTCTTGTTAAGAAAAAGGACAGCACTAGGTAAATTTCTGTTGACTCTAGCTCACAAAAAAATCTCACTATCATGAGCATATTCCCTATTCCATTATTGATTTGCTTTTAGTTTACTTTATGGAGCCAATTACTTTTCTAAACTTGATCTTAGAGCCAGATATCATCAAATAAGAATGTACCATGATGATATCCCAAAAACAGCATTTCGTACTCACCATGGTCACTTGGAACTTAAAATCATGCCTTCGGCTTAACAGATGCTCTATATCATTCAGCTTAACAAGTGCTCTAGCAACCTTCCAATCATTGATGAACCACATCTTTGCCCCCTGTGTAAGGAAGTTTGTTCTAGCTTGCTTTGACAATATACTGATTACAGCTCTTCCATAACCTCACTCTAAGATCATCTCCATATTGTTTTTCAATTATTGAGACAACTTTTCTGCTAAATTTTGCAAATGTTATTTTGTCAAAACCAAGTGGTGTACCTTAGTCACGTCATTACATGAGATGGAGTTGGTACTGACCCAAAATTGCAGTTAGGACTAATGGGCCAATTCTTAAACCTCAATCAGCATTAGAAGGGTTCTGGGGACTAACGGGCTATTACAATAAAGTTCATCATTATGGTTCTATTTGCGAACCACTTACAGATCTTATAAAGGATGCCTTTCAATGGTTTCAGAGACTGCAACAACTTTTGACTTAAACAAGCTATGAGCAAAGACCTGGTACTGGCCCTACCAGATTTTCCAAGCCCTTTCTCTTGAAAATGCAACAGGGATGTGGGCAGTTTTGATGCAATAAGACGAATCTCTAGCCTTCCTCAGTGAACCCGTTATCCAAAGAGGAAAGGGCTATGCATTTATGAGAAGGAACTAATGGAAAACTTGTTGGCTGTTCAGAAATGGAGACATTATCTCCAAAGAAGTCCATTTATTATGAAAACTGATCACTGCAGCCTAAAGTAGCTTCTGGAACAGATGACTACTGTCATACATGAAAGTCATACTAAACTTCATAGGTTTGCAATATACCATTCAATATCGGAAGGATATTGAAAATGTGGTAGCAGATGCACTTTCTAGACAGGTTGATTGTTCCACACCAGCAACCTATGCTGCAATTTCCATGTCATCCCATCATGGATTTTTAAACTGCTTGATTCTTGCCAAAATCAATCTCAAAATAACTTGCGGAAGTATACATAATACCCACCATAATCTGCGGAAGCATTACTAAACTAAGATCACCAAAAAATAGAATTATGTCATACCAATGTTATTCGAACTTAATTGCTGCACTTTTTATTGCTCCTCAAGCTAAGCTAGCATTCTCTTATACTATTGGTCTTCTGAGGCATCATAATTCACTTTTGTGAGATCATCTACTGATTTAAGATCTTGAATTTTAACTTCTCTTCATGCCTCTTTTGTGAGACAATTAGGAATGATGGGGGCTTACAAACGTGTGCAAAGTCTTTTTTACTAGCCTGGTTTAAAAAGAACAGTTTATGAAAATGTTGCAAGCTGTGATATCATATTGTAGCGGTATCGATTATGATCATAACATATCAGCTGATATATTGTAATATATTGTGATATGACATATCAAGTTTTTCTGCAGTATTGTAGGATATTGTTGTCATGGGCCTGATACCAATATATGTGGGCTGATATGGTGATACTACAAATGCGATTATTGTTATAGAATGAACTAACATTTGCTACTTTTTGTTGTTTATGCTGTTCGATTCAGGTTTTGATGATGCGTCTGGAGTCTGACCTGGCACAAGTTTTGCTTGCGGCTTGTGAAGGCAAGCTAGCAGGAGTGTCACTGAATTGGTCTCCTGGATCTGCCATGGTTGTGGTGATGGCAAGCAATGGCTACCCTGGGAAGTATAAGAAGGGAACTGTTATACGCAATATTGACAAAGCAGAGCGTAGTTCTCCATCCGTTAAGGTCTTCCATGCAGGCACAGCACTAGATTCTGATGAACATTTTATTGCTGTCGGCGGTCGGGTTCTTGGAGTGGCGGCCAGCGGAAGAGATCTTCAGGGGGCAAGGGATAGAGCTTATCAAGCTGTTGAGCAAATTGAATGGCCAGGAGGGTTCTTCCGGCGAGATATTGGTTGGAGAGCCCTTCTCCAGAAACATTCTTCATTATAAGACAACTCAACTCTTCAGTTATGGTCTGTGAGATGAACCAAGCCCATGTGTTATGTTTTTCCCTCACCCTCCCCTATTTCTCGGGATTGGGTTGCCCGTGGTTTGAGTCAAACAAGCCTTGTGCACTAACCAGTCCTGTAGGGAACTCACGCTCTTTCTCGAGTGCCATGCCAATCCTGGATGCGCAAGCAAGCAGGCTGACCTAAACCACTGGCAGGAAACTGGGAGACTGAGTTTCTGTGAATAGGGTCAAGTGCAGGTGAATGTAAACTTTGCCTAGATTGGTCCTGAGAATCCAGATCACAAGGGGAAGCATGGTAGCAGTCTGAAACTTCGGCTTTGACAACTGTGATCTTTTTTTTTTTTTTGAGGAGAAAGATGGACCAATTGAAATCTGAAAACTGCACCTGGAGATTAATTGGGGGCAGTCAATTTATGTGTTTTACCTGGCAGTAGTCGATTTATGTGTTTGGCTCTTTATCACAATGGGTCTTTGTTACTTGGGTTGTGTTCTAACTCCTTCCCCTTAACTGTTTAGTTGCTATTGTTATTATTATTATTTTAATTTAAAATTGATGTAGCAATTTTTGCCATGTGAAATTGACTGGTCTATTGCATTTCACGATTTTCTTGCCTTCTGCATACTTTACCTGGATAGTCAATTTGACTGGGCACTTGTGGCCTCTTCGGAGGAACTATCAAGTGAGCAGCAGATCATCTGATCTTGGGGACTCCCAGCGGATAATATCATGCCTACTTGGATGCTGTTGGAGACCCAGAGAGTAGACTTGCCATATCAGTTGTGGCCCATTGAGTTAATTCAGGGAGCGATGGGGAGCTCCGAGCTGAAGACTAGAGGCCTGCAAGGGCCGATTCAAAGACCTGGATGATATTTTATTTGTTCGGGTACTGGTGGCCTAGCTCTAGGGCCAAACTAGAGAGCTGGAAGCTGACCTCTTTGCCGTGCTGGGGAGCCGACTTAACAGGAATGGCCTCCTGGGTCATTCCCCAGGAATTGTTTATGCTCGCAATGCTGCTATTTGTAGAACATTTACTACGTTCTCAAGCCATTGTCTGGCCAAAAGCTGATAAACCTTGGATTCAGATACACATTCATCATTCACTTCTGTTTTTTCCCCCTGTAGTTGTGTTCAACCTGCTAAAACCTGCATATTTTTCTTATGATTATTATCGTTCCAGTAGTTGGGTCTGGCTGGATTGTTAAATTTCTTTGTTTTTGGCCGTAAATATTCCTACCTAAGTAGGATGGGAGAAGGCTCTCGACCAATGAAGTATGGCAACAATGGCATGGAAATGTTCTTAATGGGGTGCATATAGGTTTAGAAAATGACCTATATGTTAGCCGGAAATGGGGTGGCCTATCGTCTCAGACACAAGGGAATTGAAGAGAAGGAATGGAAGGAGGAAGAAAAGGAACACAATATTTACGTGGAAAATTCTTATGAATCAAGGAAAAAATCATGGGATGCTAAATCCACAAAATGTACTATGTATGAGATGGGTGGTTACAAAACAAGATGAGAAAAACAAGAACAGAACAAACAGTCTTTTCTCACTGCACTTTGCTTCTTTTCTCTTTCCCCTGTTCTTTCACGCACTTTTCTTTTTCTTCTCACCGTTTACCCTACATGTATACACACATACACACACACATATATATACATATAAGTCCAACAGCTGCAAGGATCACGACGCCCTACTTCATGGTTGGTGCATAGTTATCAAGAAGTATGCATATATTTACCCTGTTCAACAGCAAGTGGCGCATGCCTGCAACAGCAGACAAATCTACTATTGAAATTTCAAGGTTACCCAAACAGGTAGGTCAATCAATCCCTTTCATGACGTAGCAGATCTTCTGTATTACCATATTAAGTTGGTCAACCCTGTTGACCGTCTTTTCATTTAGACTGGTCAATGTCCTGTTGATCGTCATCATTTCTTATCTGAGAACCCTCAGCAAAACAGGTCAACTTAGACCTTCAGCCGGTCAATCATATTGATCGATGTTGACCGTCCATCCTGTCAATGATGTTGACCGTCCATCCGGTCAACTATGTTGACCGGAACTTCTTCCTATTCCGTCTGAGTTCTTCAGTCACAAGAACTTTTTCATGGGAGTGATTTCCAACAAACTTCTCCTCACGACCGTGAGGAAGTTAAATCTGTTAGCTCGGCCGTCTTGCAGCATGTCTCATTCCTCCCTTTCGGTAGAATCTTAGTCATCATGTCTGCCCCGTTCTCTTCCGTGCTAACCTTGTCCAGTGACAGTAGACCTTCCTCCAATACATTTCTTACCCAATGATATCGCATATCAATGTGCTTTGATTTGTAATGAAGTAAAGAGTTCTTACATAGATGAATGACACTCTGACTATCACAAAATACCACATATCTTTCCTGTTTAATGTCCAACTCTTGAATGAACTCCTTCATCCACAACATTTCCTTACAGGCCTCTGTCACTGCGATGTATTCGGCTTCAGTAGTGGATAGGGCTACGCACTTTTGTAGCTTGGACTGCCAAAAAACTGTACCTCCCGCAAATTTTACTAAGTAACCTAATGTAGATTTGCGTGTGTCAATATCTCTGGCTATATCTGCGTCCGAATAACCCACTAACTGAGGCTTATCACTTTCAAGACACAGACATCTCTTGAAAGTTTCTCGAATATATCTCATGATCCACTTTACCGCGGACCAGTGCTCCTTTTTCGGATTGGATAAAAATCGGCTAACAGTCCCAATGGCATGAGCTATGTCAGGTTTGGTGCACACCAAGGCATACATCAGGCTTCCCACAGCTGATGAGTAGGGAACACCTTTCATATATTTCTTCTCGTCATCCAAGGTCGGGCATTGACGAGTGCTCAGCCTGTAGTAGTTCGTCAATGGTGTGTTTACGGGCTTTAATTTATCCATGTTGAATCGTTGGAGCACTTTCTCAATGTAGTTCTCTTGAGACAACCATAATTTTCTTGTCTTGCGATCGCGTAAGATTCTGACTCCCAGAATCTGTTTAGCCGATCCAAGGTCCTTCATAGCAAATGACCGCCCAAGCTGCTCCTTCAGCTCCTTTATTTGGGCACTGTTGCGCCCAACGATCTAGACGTCGTCTACGTACAGGAGAAGGACAACAAAGTCATCATCCGAGAATCTCTGTACAAATACCCAGTGATCACGAGTTGTCCACCGGTGCCCCTGACTAGTCATGACTGACTCGAATTTTTTATACCACTGCCTAGGAGTTTGCTTCAACCCGTACAAACTTTTTCTTGGATGACAAATAAATTTCTCCTTCCCCTTAGCTATAAACCCTTTTGGTTATTCCATATAGATCTCCTCCTCAAGCTCTCCATTGAGGAATACAGTCCGGACATCCATTTGTTCCAATTCAAGATCCTGGGCAGCAGCCAGGTCCAGTACTACCCGTATGTAGACATTTTCACAACTGGAGCAAATATTTCATCAAAGTCAACCCTTTTTGTTGACTGAAGCCCTTTACTACCAGCCGTGCCTTGTACTTTGGCTTCTTGGTATTGTCGTCTGGCTTCAAACGGAAGACCGATTTGTTCTTGAGGGCTTTCTTCCCCTTAGGAAGTTTAACCAAGTCGAAAGTGTGGTTCTCACGAAGAGAACTCATTTCTTCTTCCATGGCTTCCAGCCAATCTTCTTTGCTGTCATCCTTCATCGCCTCTTCATAGTCATTAGGCTCTCCGATATCCGTAAGTATGACATATTCATTTGGCGACAGACGGACAGGCGGCCGTCTGTTGCGTGAGAATTGTCTAACAGAGACATTCCTGACAGGTTGAGGAATGACTCCATCCATGGTGTCATTCGGAGCCATGTTCTTCTCTTCATTATCCTCAACCGTCTCAGGACTATGATCCTCTCCTTCCAATGATGCCGGACGGACAGCTTCAACGCTTACTTTGTTCGTTTGCTTATCATCGCACTTGGCCTCCCTGTCAATATCTTCAATTGTCTCATTTTCAACGAAAGTTACGTCCCTTGATTGGACGAGCTTTCTGGTAGCTGGATCATAGAACCGGTAGCCCAGCTCATCTTCCCCGTAGCCTAGAAAGACGCACTGCATCGTCTTTGACTCCAACTTTGTTCTTTCGTCTCTTGGGACATGTACGAATACTTTGCACCCAAATACTCGTAAGTGATCATAGGACAGCTCTTTACCCGTCCATATCTTCTCCGGTACTTCACCCATCAGAGGTTTATTGGGCGACCTGTTTATAATGTAGGTTGCCGTCCTGAGTGCCTCTGCCTAGAAGGATGCACGAAGTTTTGCTTCGGAGAGCATGCAACGTACTCTATCCAAAAGCGTACGATTCATTCGTTCTACCATTCCATTCAACTGTGGTGTCTTTGGTGGTGTCTTTTGGTGCCTAATACCATGTGACCGGCAGTAGGCATTGAAAGGTCCCAAGTATTCACCGCCATTGTCACTTTGGACGGCCTTCAGCTTCTTCCCCGTCTGACGCTCCACAAGAGTATGGAATTGCTCAAAGGTACCAAGAACCTGATTCTTCGTCTTCAGTGGGTAAACTTACAGCCTTCTAAAACAGTCATCAATAAAAGAAATAAAATACTGGGCTCCTTCAAATGACCTTTCTTTGAATGGTCCACACACATCCGTGTGAACAAGATCTAGAAGGTCTGCCTTTAGAGAGGACAAGTCTCCATGAAATAAAACTCTCATCTATTTACCGGCCAAATAATGAGGACACATCTTTAGTTTTTCCTCCTTTGCTCAGCGATTAGGCCTTTCCTGGCCAAATAAGACAGCCCACGATCACTCATGTGGCCTAACCTTCTGTGCCACAGATCCATTTTCTCTTTACAGATTGTAGCGTTCACGTCTCCGGCTACTGTACAAACTTTCATCACATATAGGCCGGAGCCCTTCTTTCCTCTTGTTATAATAAGAGACCCTCTAGTCAGCTTTCATTTACCTTCACAGAAGGTATTGCAGTACCCTTCATCATCCAGTCGACCGGCTGCGATGACATTTAGTCGAATATAAGGAACATGACGTACATCCTTTAGCATCAGCTTCGTCCCTTTGTTTGTGACTAAGACAACATCTCCTCTGCCTATGATCGGCGATATTCATTCATTTTCCATCATTATTACTCCAAAGTCTCCTGGAGTGTAGGATGTGAACAGTTGCCACCTGGACGTAACATGTAAAGTGGTACCGAAATCGATTACCCAGCCGGACTCTTTGTTCGTCACATTTGCCACATCTCCTTCACTTGTCAATAGGAGATTGCCTCCTGTGACCACTGAGACGGAGGACTTTTTCTCTGCTCGTCATCTATCACCTTTTTCTTTTTTGATATTTTTTCGCTTTCATTTGAAGCAATACTTCTTAATGTGACCATTCTTACCACAGTTGTGTCACTAAAGGTTTTGATACCTTGACCTCGACTTGCTGTGGGCTTTCTCTCCTTGCTTTTGACTACGACCTCTACTTCTTCCCATTGATTCAGTCATAAGTACCTCAGACGTCGAAATCCCTTGTGACCTCCTTGACTCATTCATGAGTATGGAAGTAATAACCTCATCCAACCTTAGTGTATTCTTTCTAAATAATAAGGTTGTGACAATATGTTCATAGGAGGCCGGCAGAGAAGCCAGCAGGACCAACGCCTTATCCTCTTCTTTGGTTTCTTCGTCAAGGGCGGACATCTGCGTCAATATCCTATTGAACTAGTCCAAGTACTTCTCGAAGCTTCCTCCTTTCGACAACCGTAAGTCATAAAATTGCTTCTTAATGTGTAGTCTGGTTGTCAAATATTTGGACTTATACCGGCTCTCCAACTTATCCCAGATCTCTTTCGGGTTAGTCAAGCCAAGCACTTTCTGGAGAGTATTGTCCGCCAAATACAACTTGATGGTGCAGTTTGTAAGATCACTTTTGTCTTGCCATTCATCATCGGTCAAGTTTGCGGGCTTCTCATCATTCTTCTTCAACGCCTTTATCGTCCCTTCTTTGGTAAGAACGTTTTTTACCATTTCTTACAAGAGGATGAAATTATCATACCCGTTGAACTGCTCAATACTGAACGGCAAATTCTTAGATGATGCTGTCGCCATTAGAACAAAGTTCTCAACCTTACTCTTTGATACCACTTGTTAGTCGCAAATGGGGAAGCCTACCATCTCAGACACAAGGAAATTGAAGAGAATGAATGGAAGTAGGAAGAAAAGGAACACACAATATTTACATGAAAAATCCTTATGAATTAAGAAAAAAATCACGGGACGCTAAGTCCATAAAACGTACTATGTATGAGATGGGTGATTACAAAATAAGAGACAAAAAATAAGAACAGAACATACATATTCTTTCCTCACTGCACTCTACTTCTTTTCTTTCTCTCATCAGTTCTTTCACACACTTCTCTTTTTCTTCTCACCGTCTACCCTACATGTACATATACATAATACATATAAGTCCAACAGCTGCAAGGATCACCACGGCCTACTTCATGGTTGATGCACAGTTTCCAAGAAGCATGCATATGTTTACCCTGTTCAGCAGCAGGTGGCGTATGCCTGTAACAGCAGACAGATCTACTGTTGAAATTCTAAGGTTATCCAAACAGGCAGGTCAACCAACTCCTTTCATGACATAGCAGATCTTCTATATTACCATATTAAGCGGTCAACCCTGTTGATCGTTTTCTCATTTAGACTGATCAACGCCCTATTGACCGTCGTTATTTGTTGTCTAAGAACCTTCAGTAAAACCGGTCAACTTAAACCTTCAGTCGGTTAACCATATTGACCGATCGTTGACCGTCCATCCGGTCAATATCGCTTCTTCCTATTTCGTCTGAGTTCTTTATTCACAGGAACTTCTTCACGGGAGTGATTCCCAACACTATATGCATGGATTAAGGCTGAAGTACTGCAATGGCTGAGTTTCTGGATCACAGAGAAGCCGAGCTTTGCGAGCTAAAAGACAATATGCATTTTTACGTATCAAGAGAGAATTATCTGAAGTGCAAACTTTTTGCTCAGGAAGCTACCGTCTCCTTATTACTATACACTCTTATTAATTGCTCAACTTAAAGACTTGTAAATTATTGATCGTTCTATAGTTTGGCTCCAATATTGGTGGTCAATGAGATGCAACCAACACTACCAGAAAAAGGGAGAAGAGATC
>JAODPA010106104.1:0-20353 GCA_025585075.1 Nepenthes mirabilis
CCCATGCATCTTCCCACAATGTTTACATGCTCCTACCGATGCTTGAGAGGATGACGAGGCCTGTCCACTCTTTTGCTCAAAACTCGGCTGCTTGGGCTTTTTAGATGGTCTCTTCGAACTAGCTTGTGAGCTGGTGCTCATTCCTGATTTACTCAATGATCTTCACTTGAAATAGTCCTCTTTTGCAAGCTCTTGTTCACAGATTAAGGCTCGATCCAATACATCAGCATACGTTGTCAATTTGAAGGGGGCCAATTTCTTGCGGATATCATCCCGCAGACCCGACAAAAACTTCCTAGCCTTCTTCTCTTCCTCATCCACCATATAAGGAGCAAATCATGACAATTCAGTAAATCTAGCATCATACTGTGCCACAGATTGATTACCTTGTCTCAATCGAAGAAATTCTTCTTCCTACTGGATACGAAGGCTGGAGGGAAAATATTTTTCCAAAAATGTATCCTCAAACATCTGCCAGGAAATCTCCCCCTCTAGAACACCTAAGGCTCTCTTTTTCATTTGCCAACAATGATGGGCCTCACCTTCGAGCCGATAAGATGCGAATAAAACCCGATCTTCCTCTGGGCATCGGATTACAGAAAATACCTTCTTTATCCTTTCTAACCATGTGTCTGCTTTAACGGGGTCTGGCTCCCCCAGAAACTCCGGGACCCTCTCTTGAATGAAGCGGTCATATGCAGATGGTCCTGGATTTGCAGGGGCCGGGATTGGAGCAGGAACAGGGTTGAGATTTCGTTATCCCAAGGCCTCAATAACATCTGCCATTTGGCCCAACAAATTCATATATTCAGCCTCCCGATCTTGAGGCTGGTTATTGCCTTGAGACCTTCTACGTCTAGGTTGCATCTTTTACTCTGATGAGGATTGTTTCTGAAACAAAATCATTAGTTAGAATCCCGGCTAGACTACGTAATTTTAATGACTAAGGCTCTCATCCTAAGCTTCCGCCAAAGATTCGATTCAGTCCTATGGCATCTCCCTCTTTGATACCAACTGTGACGGATTGGGTTATTTTCTTTTAATAACCCCTCCGTCAATAAATCATTATAATTCAATATTAGAAATTTCTGTAGAAAATTGGGCAGAGTTCCATTTATAACTTGAACGTTTACCAAAATACATGTACCTGTATAAAACTCTGCACAATCTTCACAAACATATTCAACAGTATACACAGAATTGCAGATCCACTAAACCCCTATAGTGGTACCGGCGTCATAACTTTAGTATGACGTCGGCTGAGGTAAAGATGCCAACTATAAAAACCCATGCATTACCACAAATACAAGCTGCGGAAGCATGATCATCATAGTATACCAAAAATCAAAACCATCTATCCACAACATTCCCATGCCATACATAATCAAGCTAGATCCTCGAGGCTTCTTCAAAATCCACGTTGCCTATCGTGCTCCTTGTCCTACTCAGTCTCGTCTGGCATCAGGGCATTGTCATCTGAAAAGAGGGAGTGCAATGGTGAGCTTATCGCTCAGCAAGTGTAAACACACATCACTATCGAAAGATAAAACCATAATGGAAACAATAGTAGGGTGGGGGAAAAGCCTATAAAAGTGTGAAAGGAAGGAAATACTTATAAGAACCAATTTGTCATGCTTTGGCATTTCTAATTACCTTTCAACATGCTACTTTAATCTTTGCGGACCAGGGCCAGTAGGTCGTACTAGCAAACGATGCGAGAGAACGAGGAAAGGATCATGATACTCCACATGATCTAAGGCCGTAAGGGATTATCTTTAACGACCCTCCGGGGGGTCGTGCACATCACATCGTGCCATAAATCGCCCCATTTCTCCGGGGTACCAGGGCAGTCCTCGTTCTTCCACAATAGTATCCTAAGGCGTGACACGGACACCACCCGCTTACACAAAGCGACCAGAATACGTGGCCCAAGTATTCTTCGGGTTTATACCGTGATGGACGTGTCAAGCCAGAGAATACTACCCATCTAAACGTCCATGGTCCTAGTTTCATGATTCTAGTTCCATATTTATTTGAGGGAAAATCCACCATATCTCATGTATCGTATCTTCCGTCTTCTAGGAGGTTCCATCATTCATATCATATTTTGGACTTCCCTCCGTTACTCATCGGTTTTCATTTCCCTTTGGAATTTAACCATTTATGATTACCAAACATTAGAAAAGATGGGAATCTCTTACCGTTCATGAGCCAATTCACCTCGGGGTCCTCCGGAGCCCGATTCATGCCAATTGTTGCTTAAATTCCATGATTTCAAGCTTGCATTTTCATATGGTTAGTTAGATATTGATAAGATCATGTAAAATTTCCTTTGTGCCTCGGATGAACAGTGACAGTGATCGTTTAACACTTCCGGACGCCGCAAACGGAATGATTCTTTGGAAAACGGACGCTCGGTCGATATATATATATATTAGGGACATGGTAATTCATAATTTGAGGTTAACCTATCATGAGTTGAAGGGAAAAACAGTGAATCCCGAATTTGAGTGAGGGTTAGGGTTTCGTGATCACATATCGGACTATTAATCCAACGAGATGAAGAAATAATCACATATTTATGGCATATAATTCATGGGTTATATATTTTCCATATTTTGGATGGTTATCAGTACGATAATACCCGACGGAAATCGAATAAAAATTGAAAGAGAGCAAATAGTGAGTATGAGAACACTTGCCTCGACGCGTACCATCACTTTTGTAACTGACTCCCGGACGAATTTGGATTCTATGCCTTGATTTCTTCCTTTCTCTCACTAGGTTGGGCGTTCTCTCTCTCTCTCTTGCCAGAAATCTTCTGGAAAATGTAGGGAAAGGGTGGCAAAGTCAGAGATTGGTGAAGCTGGCCTGGTATTTATACTACTCGGGCCGCTCGAGCGCCTAGCGAGCGGCCAGCGAGCGCCAAGGCTTTCTGGAGGATTCGGGAAAATTTGCCCAGGCGGCTGGCGAGCGGGGAGAACTGTCCAGAAGGTTCTGGAATTTCCGCTCGAGCGGGGATCGAGCATGCATTAGGCGGCTGAGCTTCTGGAAAATAGGCTCGAGCGGGACTCGAGCATCCGGCAAGCGGCGGGGTTTACGGGTGGTGTTAACAAAAATCCCAAGATTTTCATCGAGTATTTTTAGTACTTACATTTTATCTCGTATTAATTTTATTGTTTGTTTTGGGAACCTTACACTGTCCCTCCTTCCATCCACCCTATATCTCTAAATTCGGGTGTCGACTTGAACATTCGTCCTCCGTCGCCCCCCTCTTCTATCCATTGCGCCCCTGAAAGGGCCTATCTTGAATCGGCGAGTATGGCAGGGCATTATGCCCTTTCCAAATTGGTCGTATCCACCCTCAACGTGGAGCCCTCCACTGATGTCTCGAAGTCTTTGACTGAGTGTTGTGGGGATGAATGCCTCTCAATACACCACTACTGCCCAGAGGGGCTTTCTCCAACTTCGAAAGGCCCACCAACTGAGAGGTTGAACAAACCAGATGCCCTGGACTCTGTGTCTGGCACGGAAGCTCTTCTAGACTTTACATTGGCCGAGTCTGAACTAAGATCTTAAGAATCCTTACCTGCGGAGCAACCCCTGAAACTCGATGACACTGTGTCTGATACCTTGTGCCAATCTGATGCTCCAGCATCTAGCCTGATGGGGGTATCCTGGGCTTCGATTGTTGAGAAGAGGGCTATTGGAGGTATGTCTCCCCTTAAATTCTTCCCCCTAATTTGTTCCGATGTGGAGAATATCATTTTATCCCCCCCCCCGCCTGATGTTATCCAACAGGGTGTAAACATGTGGAAAACCACCCTCGTTGGATATTTCGATGGAAATCCCATTCATTTTAATGCAGTAAATAATATTACTAGGAAAATTTGGAAGTGTTTCGAGCTACAACATGTGGCGGGAAATGAATTGGGTTTCTTTTTCTTTCGATTTTCTTCAAGCTTAATGCTCAACAAATGTCTTGCTAGTGGCCCCTGGACGATTGCCGGCCATCCTTTCTTCCTTATGGTCCTATCCCGAGAGGAGCACAAATCATTCCCTACATGGGTCACCATGTCAGGGATCCCGGTTGAGTTCTGGACCCCCCTTGGGTTTAAGTTGGATTGTGAGTGCGGTTGGAAAACCTCTATTTCTAGACCTAGTCACCCAAAAACTCGAGCGTATGGGCTTTGCTAGAGTTTGTGTCGAAATGGAGGTCGGCGCCCCCCGCCCGGCATCTATAAGGATTCGTACAAGTGGCTACGCTCATCACTCAGATGATCAAATTAGAGAAATTAAATTTGAATACCAACATAAGGCGTCGCGTAGTGCCGCATCCGATAAGAGTGGATCTAAGGGTCCATCAACCAAATCTACCTGGATCCCCAAGCAGGTGGTCCACCCTCAAAAAAACGCCATCTCCGTCCCCCCGAGTGTGTCTCCATGCAAGAATGCCTCTACATCAGCTGGACCCTCGGCAAGAGACATTAATCATAAGGCCATAACGACTTCTAACTCTTTTATGGCCTTACAGGAGGAATATACTAATGAACCTTCAGACTGTCTGGATCTAGCCCCAACTGCCACAACCAATGGAGTTGGTCTTGAAAATCCTCCCAGCCATAATGTTTCCTTATCTGAAAAGACGAACGTCGAGCCCCCGTCGGTACATTCTTTGACCCATTGCCTTGACGACGGTGGCCCGTCCAGTAGAGTCTCCAAACCCTCTTCCCCCCCCAATCCTTGTTCGGGATTGCCCGATCCGTTGAAATCTGGGCATGTTGGGCCTTCACTTGATCCTGGTAATGCTGCTACCCTTAAACAACGCCCACCATCCATACCAGATTCAACGAATGCTGTCTCCCATCGTGCTACATTGAGTAACCCTCTCTCACCTGGCTTATCAAAAGCAAGGGTAGGAGCCTCCACCAAAAATGGGGAACATGCTTCCTCTAGGAAAAATAAAAAATCTCGGGGGTTTAAAAAATCTCCCCCCTCACCCATATCCCATGATTAGCATTGCCTGCTGGAATGTGAGGGGACTAAATGGGTCTATAAAAATCCATGAAGTTAGCAACCTCATTAGCTCCCACAGGTGCAGTATTGTTGGTCTGGTTGAAACCAAGGTCGCGGAGAAGAACTCTCTAAGTGTCTCTGCTAGAATCAGACCTAACTAGTCTTGGATTATGAATTACTCCGCATCGTCAAATGGCCGCATTTGGGTGGGCTGGGACCCCCCAAGTGGCCTCGGTTAACATCATCTCCTTGGAGGATCAGGCCATCCATACCGAAGTCCTTTTATGGGAGGAGAATATCCGATGCCTCTTGTCCTTCATCTACGGCGACAATTTAGAAAGTAACCGAAGACTTCTTTGGGAAAGCCTTCGGGCGATGTCTAATCACCCGAGAAATCTCCCTTGGGCCGCGTTGGGTGACTTCAACGCTGTTAGATCCCCATCCGAGGCCCTGGGTGGTATCTGGCACAATAAAAGCTCGCTTGAACTAGATAAATGTCTTCGAGACTGCGATCTTGAGGACGTATGCCATGAAGGTATGCACTATACCTGGAATGATGGCCGGGACTCATCCCTTCGCATATATAGAAAGCTTGATAGAGTTGTCGCCAATGAGAATTGGATTGACCTCTTTCGAAGGGCCAAAGCTCTCTTCCCCCCTGCCAGACCTTCCCCCCATGAAGGTAGTTGTCGTTTGGCTTCTGCTGATGCTGTTTGGGGAATGAGATGGTGATGCTAGGGCGGTATGATATCAGTGGTGTGGCCCGGGGTGTGATGCTAAGTCATGGGTGCTGCATTTCATGCCGTTTGTTGAATGTGCTGAGTTAAAACCAGGGTGTCAATGGATGCTTCTGGATTCAGCAGATATGCTGCTTGGCTGTTCATGTAGATGGGCATGTGCATTCCCCCGGTTTATTCTGATCTGATGTAGCCTCTGCCAGAGGTAGTTGATTTTGGCGTGGAAGGATGCTGGAAAGGTTAAGGAGTTGGGCTTGGTATGAATTAATGATGTATCTCATATTTCATTAAAGATGCTGCTGTTGATGCTCGGGTGTCTTTGGTTATGCTGGGATTTGATGCGGTATTGCTATTACAGCTGTTACTCGGATGTTTGCGGCTGGGGTTGGCTGATTGTGCCTCCTCAGTGTTGCTTCCCCGGCATACTCCCTGTGGAGTGCTGGGCTTGAGCATGGTTGCTGCTGCTACTCGGTTCTCCTCTGCTGCCATTCTAATGCTGGATGTTGGGCTGATAGGAATGAATGAGTGAGATCTCATGTTGCAGTGGAATGGCATTTGCTTTCTACTGCTGCTGGCTGGGGGTAGATGACAGTTGTTGGTATTGGTAGCGTTGGCCTGCATGCACTCTCTAGCTGGAGCTGGGAGTGTTGATACCCATGGTGCCTAGCATGCTCATCAAGTTGAGGGGCTGTGATGCTGAAGTTTGATGATGTGCTGGGTTTGGCTACCATTGTTGGTGTGGTGTGGGATGTGGTACAGTATCATTCTGACCTGACCTGTTTGCTTCCTAAAGTTAAAGCATGGATTGGTTCTGTGGCTATATGTTGTATGTGTATGATGGTGATGGGATTCTGCCACAGGTTTTGTTGGCTCGCTGCAGTTGTCCACTATTCTTTGTTGCTGTTTGGTTGCTTAATATGATGGCTGTGCTGCAGTGCTGTTGCTGATTTGTTTTGGCATTGAAACTGCTGTTGGCCCCGAAATCGGTAGTTATGCTTCTTGGTAGATGCGGCTGCTTATGGTGCACTGAAGCAAATAAAGGTGTTGTTTTAATGCTCTCTCATGGTGCTACCCTCGGTTTGAGCCCTGGTTGCTGCGTGATGTTGCAAATGTGTTGAGGACCGATTCCTGCTGTCCTTAGCTTTGAAGTTCAATTAATTTGGCTGCTGAAGATCTACCACTGGTTTGGTGCACCGATGTGGAAGCTAATTGCTGATTGAAACCTGAGTTAGTCCTTGGTTGACTCTTGGTTGGCGCGATTCTCCTGGTCTGATTTGGGGTATTCTGTTGCATAGTTGGTGGCCTGAAATGTGAATCTGCTCCTTGCTTTCGTCTGTCAATTGTTTATGGACCTGTTTATCAACGAATAGTCAATCTGTTGGTCTAGGATTTATTGATGCGCGCCAGGAGCTACGACACTTTTGCTGCAGTGTGCTGCTTCGGCAGTACATATGAGTTTGATGTGATGGACCTTCTCGGATGTTTCTGATGTGGCCTTGCCGTGTTGCTGAAACACAAATGCGGGATGCTCAAGCAGACCCGTCTGTTTTGTTGAGTTTGTTGCACTTGTGCCATTGGCGAGGTGCTTGAGTCGACAGTTAAACGTGTTATAACTCACTGTTGCTGGTTTTCTTGGAATTCAGTTTTGCTGCGTTGCCTCCCGGAGTGTTGATATGGGCTGAACTCCTCATTCAATTTGCGGATGGACCTGGCATTGTTTTCACATTTCCTTATGCTATTCCAGTTGACCGTCTGAGCATTGCTGTGTGGCTGCCACGATTCTGATGCTGGTTTGGGCATTTTTTCGGCGTGAGCTGGGGCGTTTTTGTATGAAAATTCCTTTGGTCGTGTTATGCTGTTCTGCTGTCGGGTATTGATGTTGCTGTTATCGAAACATGGAGTGCTGCCGTTAGCCTGATCATTATTCGCGCTGCTGAGTGTCGGCATTCTTGCTGCCACTTCCCTCTGATGCACGATGGAATTGGTGTCTCGATGCCGACTCCTTTTGGTGTTACTGTTGATGCATGACGAGTTTATGTTGAGTATGCTGAACCATGTATAGATAGGACCCATATTTTGTTGATTATATTGATCGTATGTCCTCTTAGAGGACCTTTCTTTTGTACTTTTTTTATGATTTTCCTAATGTATTAGATGCTCGGGGTATGCCCTAGCGGTTTATGTTTTACTCCAAGTCAAAATACTTGGAGTAAAAATATAGATTTTGTACTATTTTTCTCCCTTTAATCCAAAATACTTACTTATAAAAAAAAAAGACTTTCTGACCACTCACCCTGTATTCTCCTCCCTTCTGGCAACCCACCTAGAAAACACGGGATGTTCCGGTTCAATAACTTCATCTCCACATCCCCTCATTTTGACCATTTGGTTGCAGTCGCTTGAAGGACGACACAACTGGCACTCCAATGTTCTGGCTGGTGTCTAGGCTCAAGAAGGTGAAAATGTCTCTGAAAAAACTAAATGTTCTCAAGGGTGATGTCCACGAGGAAGTTATTCGCTCGAGGAACAATCTCGAGTTTATCCAGGGCCAAGTTCCATCCAACTTTGAGTGCTATCAAAGGGAGCGTAGCTGTAGGGAGGCTTATCGCGCAGCGCTGGCCAAGGAAGCCGACCTTATCAAGCAAAAAGCTAAGATAAGGTGGCTCAAAGAGGGAGATCAATGCAATAAATTCTTTTTCAAGACCGTTAATGGAAATAACAATAAGAATCGTATTATCTCCCTCCTTGATGATGCTGAGAATCCAACCACTGGAGCCGAGAATGTCCATAATCTGATTGTAAATCATTTTAGTAAGGCTCTTGGGTCGGGGCGTATGAATGGATCGGCTGATGTTGATTGGCTATGTCCTTTAATCCAACACACAGTGGCTGAATCGCTAATGGGACCACTTATTGACCCGGTTAGTGATGAAGAGATACGAAAGATGATCTTTTCTATCGGTGACTACCGAGCCCCGGGTCCTAATGGTTTCAGCTCTAAATTTTTTAAAGAATCGTGGGACATTGTGGGTTCTTCTGTCTGTGAAGCTATACGCGACTTTTTCAATCACGGAAAGCTTCTCAAACAAATAAACACCATGATTATTACCTTGATCCCAAAGATCAAATCCCCTCGTTTGGTCTCTGACTACCGCCCCATATCATGCTGTAATGTCATCTACAAAGTTATCTCAAAGATTATCGCAAATCAGCTAAAGATGACATTACCCTTTCTTATAGATAAGAGCCAAACGGCTTTTGTGGCTCGGCGCCATATCAGTGACAACATTCTCCTGGCCCAAGAGCTCCTCCACAAGTATCACCTAGGTCATAACCCACCTAGATGCACTATGAAAATTGACCTCATGAAAGTATACGACTCTGTATATTGGGACTTCATTATCTTTATCCTGCCATTATGAAATTCCTGCCTAAAATGATCAACTGGATTAAACAATGCATAACCATCCCCTCGTACACTGTCAATATCAATGGGGAAGCGATTGGTTTTTTCAAAGGGGGAAAGGGTCTTCGTCAAGGCGATCCCATTTCTCAATACATTTTTGTCCTGGTTATGGAGGTTTTGAATGGGATTATTGAATTCAAGGCTTGTAGGAATGAAAATTTCAAATTTCATTGGAACTGTGAGGCGTCTCATACTGTCATGCTTGCCTTCGCAGACGACCTCCTCCTATTCTCTCATGCTGACGTCGACTCGATTCGGATTATTAAGGATTGCCTTGAGGAATTTCATTGGCTCTCTGGCCTTTCGGCGAACGTGAACAAGAGCGAAGTTTTCATATGCTCTAAAGACCCCTCACTTTCTCAAAATATTGCCGATATTTTGGGGTTCAAGATGGGCTCTCTCCCCATTAGATATCTGGGTGTCCCTCTGATAACCACCAGGCTGTCGGTTCGGGACTGCAATGCTCTCACTGAGAAAATTACTCATCGAATAAACTCATGGAAAAACAGGTGGCTCTCCTTCGGGAGATATTTGCAACTCATAGCTTCCATCCTCTCATCAGTCCACCTCTATTGGGCCTCTATTTTCCTTCTGCCCAAATCCATTCTTAATTAGATCGACTCCTTGATGAGGCGGTTCCTTTGGAACGGCTCTACTGAAGGGAAGGCTAATGCAAAAGTAGCCTGGGCTGACATCTGCTACCCGAAGAGTGAAGGTGGGTTGGGGCTTAAGAATCTGCAGGCACAGAATAAAGCCCTCATCTGCAAACTTTTATGACGTATCATGTCTAAGGACCTTGAATCGGCTTGGTCTTCATGGATCCACAAAACTTGAATCAAGGACCAATGTATCTGGACTCTCAAGGTTCCTGATTCAGCTCCATGGAGCTGGAAAAAGATCATGAAACTCCATCCCTTCATGTGCTCCCATACTATTAAGAACATTGGTGATGGCGCTGATACTTTTATCTGGCATGAGCACTGGCACCCTATGGGCCCGGTCAGCAATATTTGCACGGATCGTATTTGTCTGGTCACGGGCTTATCTTGGGACGCAAAGGTATCTCAAATAATCAGAGATAATCATTGGGTTTGGCCTAATCCTTATGATCAGGAAGTCTCTAATCTGGCTAAAAATATGCCCCATTACTTCCCCAACATCGAGCGTAAAGATTCCTTGAGATGGGACAGGAGCCCAAATGGTTTTTTTTCAATTAAGTTTGCCTACCTTCTTTTTCACCCTCCCAAGCCCAAACTGAGCTGGACAAACTTAGTCTGGGGCCCCTTCCATATTCCTACCCACGTATTTACTCTTTGGTTGGCTATCAAAGGTAGGCTTAACACAAATGATCGAATTCACGGTGTCCCAATCTTATCCAATAACTGCATTCTTTGTGACTCGGAGAACGAAAACTATGAACATCTTTTCTTCTCATGTACCTTCTCCCATTCCTTATGGGCTGCTATCCAAAGGAAAGCTGGTTTTCAATGGCCTTATCCCGATTGACCCCAAAACATTAATTGGGCTGCTCAACAATGGAAATGAAAGAATCTTCTTGCCCTATCCAAACGCCTTTCCCTTGCGGCCATAGTCTATTTTTTATGGAGAGAACGAAATAATTGGATTTTCAAGAAATCCTCCCCATAGGATCTAGCCTAGATTTGCTCTCTGATTACAAATGTGGTTTGGGACAAATTAAAGGCCACTTTGCCTAGTGCTGGTCGCCCTTACCCTCCGCTGGTTAGGCGTTGAAATCTTTTTTTTTTTTTTAAAAAAAAGAGGGGATTTATTTTGTTTCCTCGTCATTTTCTTTCATGTTTATTCCCTCCTCTGGAAGTCCAAAAAAAATGTGGGGAATTATTTTGTATCCTCGTCATTTTCTTTCATGTTTTTCCCTCCTCTGGAAGTCCAAAAAAAATGTGGGGAATTATTTTGTATCCTCGTCATTTTCTTTCATGTTTTTCCCTCCTCTGGAGGTTCAAAAAAAAAAATTAAGATCTGTTTCCACCCTTTTCTATTGTGGCTCGGTGTGTCTCATGCCGTAGGGTGTGGCTATCCCTAGAGTAGCTAAAGCTGCTTCAATTGAAGATGCTGATGCATGGTATCATAGAGCCGATGGTTCATATAACTGATGGTGGTACCGATGCTATGTAGCTCGATGTTGACTGATTTATGCGTGCTGTCTGGTGCTTCTGGATCGGTTTCTTTCCAATGTCATGTGCTCTGAACTTCCTTTGGACCATATTTGTTGTTTGCCGATTTTACTAATAAATCTGGCTTTTAATAGTTTGTCACTTCGAGACATGATGGATGATGATCCTTTGGATATTCGGACGTTGGTCTGTTGGCCTATACATTGGAAAGGCCTGTTGGCTGGAGTTAATGTGGGTGTTCGAGCATGAATGCTCTGTACCTTCCTTCTACTGATATGTGGTGTTAGCTTAGTTATCAGGCCCCTTGGCGTGGTTGTTGTGCAGATAGGTTTGACTCCCAGTAGCGGTTGTTGAGCTTTCTATTTACTACTCCTTTGCTAGGCTTGGGCCTAGTTTTTTGGCCTGTCTTATATTGCTGTGGTGATGCTAAATGGCTGGAGTTGTATTGGCTGGGGATTTTATTTTTATTCAACTAAAATTGCTCCTTCCTGCCAATGGTTGCTGATCTTTGGTCCCTGCTAGAGTTGACGGGCGCAGCTTTTGAAGCCCTTGACTTTGCTGTTTCTGCCTTTGTTCTACAGTGCAGCAAGTGCAACTCAAAGGAATGCGGTTTTGCTGTATATGCCAGCTGCTGAAGGTGACTGCCCCTTCTCTGTTTGGTTGAAGAAATTGCCGTATGGTTGCTTGAGGGCTTGTGCTGTGATGATGGGAGCTGCTCTGCTGTGGTGATGTGGCTGTCAATACATTGGCTGGTTCACTGTTTTGCTATTGTAAATGTGAAGCTTGACTGTTCCCTTGATAAAAGTTTTTTTTTTCGTGGAGTTGCAGTCTCTACCTTTTGGGCTGCTTTGGATGGTGTCTATTTGTATGTTCTCAGATGTTACGCTCCTGATGCTGAGAAGTACTGCATCTGTTATTTTGTTGTGGCTCCTTGCTGTTTGTTGCCTTCTGGTAGCAGCTGCTAGCCCTGGGTGACTGGCTTGTGGATCTGCTGTTTGCCGGTATGTTGGTTGTTGCCTTGGTTGCAATGCCTCTGCTGATAAGGGGTTGGGCAGTTTTGCTGATGATGTCGGCTGAAGATGGTGGGTGCTGGGAGTGGCTGGCCACTGTTCGCTGCTGACTGAGCATATTTGGAGCGGGTGGCTGCTTCGCTTGTGCTACCCGGAACGAATATGAAGATGTGGCTGGAGTTTCCCATTTTGATGTTACTACGGTGGCATTCATGGTTTTTTTGTTTTTTCAGTTTGTATAGTTGTAGGGCTGCATGCCTTCGGTATATCTTGGAAATCTCACCTAGGTGAGGTTTTTTCAATTTCTGTAACTCGGTTCATGATTTTGTTCATGATGATGCTCGGGGTATGCCCTAACTCGTTCTAAGTCTAAGTTGGCAAAACACTTAGAGTTAGAATTTTGTTTTTGTAATTTTTATTTCATTTAATTCATTAAACTTACTTACCAAAACAAAAAAAAAAAAAAAACAATTCCTACAACAAAGATTCACAGGATCACATGTGCCATCCATGACACAAATCCATAAAAAAAATATTGACTACTCTAACAGTTTAATAACGATATGTCATCTAAGACCTGCATAATAAATCTAGAGTATATAGTGGAAGTAAACTAAGAACCTGCAGAAGCATAGCATTTTCTCTTCTACTATCATACACATCATGAGCTTTCTATACAAAAATTGATATGTTCTATGATATCGATAATCACAAGATCAGTATACAAAAATCATATGCAGCTAGGCCTTTACGTCGACAGGCTCCTCCAAAATAGCTCCAATGTGCTGTGGTCCTCAAAAGTCTTCAAGAAGCTTCTCTCACTGATTACTCTTTTTCGTCAGATAAAAGCTCTACTATCTCATCTGAAGGGGGAAAAATACTAAAACAATGAGCTGAGGCCTAGCAATGTACATGCATATAAACTCTAAAATGGTTATACCAAAACGATCATATAACCATGCAGAACCAGAATATTTAATTAATCATCATCTAAAAGAAAACAGTAAAGACATACTATAATGATATTAAATCTCATGCTTCATAAATCATTACACTATAGACTGTAAAATAATAACTATAAACTTTACTGATGTATGGTAAAACTGAAAACAATACTCTATACTGTTCACTGTCATCTTTTCACTATATACGATTCTTTTTTTTTTTCATCTTTTCATCAGATGATACTCTATCATCCTTTCACTATACAATACATTTTCATCTTTTATTGTGACATATCTTAACAATTTTAGAACCTACCAGTGTACCCTACTAGCAGAAGGGGCGAATGATCGAGGATAGATTGTGTTCAGTTCATACAATCCAAGGCCTATCATGTAATATATATCCCATCCCGAGGGATATCTACACTGTGTGCCACCCGAAGGTCGGCCTACGTCCCTCCTGGCTTAACGCCCTTGAGGACAGGGCTGACCATTAATTGCTCCATGGACAGAGCTATCCTCAATTACCATCGTAAGTTCTAAGGCCTCACCCAAGAACTTACCTGGACTGTAGTCAGTCTCTGGTCCAAAAAAACTGTAAAGGAAGTCATCTCTTTATCGAAAATCCCATTTTCGAAATCAAACTTTCACAACACAATTTCAGCACTTCTTTAAATTTACATGGAAATTTCGTCGGTATAAGTTTGTACATATTTTCGAAAACAAACTATACGGGAAGCTTCATTTCGATGTCAATTAACTTTCATATAGGAGAAGCTACGGTTAAAACTCATCAAAACCTCTTCATTTTCGTACAAAGGGCTTCGCCAAAACCGTCGGACTCAAATCGGTCTCTTACATGTACATTTCTCATGAAATTAATGTCATAGATGCCATGTATATACATTAAATCATGCAAGTTACTCAATCTTCACAACATTTTCAAGCGGTATCTTCACATGCTTTCTAAGACAAATCGAACACTATTTTCATGCTTATTCATGAAATTGAAGCTAAATCTTGCAATAAACATAGATAAATATAAAATCTAACCGATTAATTGAAGGAAACATGCTTCATGTACTTTAAACATGCATCAAGATCATTTTTGTCCACTTTAAAGCAAAATAAACGGTAAAAATGAAAAATAATGTCTGAGGTACACTTGCCTTGTCGCTGGCTTTCACCTTTACAACTGGCTCACAGATGGATGCGGGCTCCCGGGCCTCGTTCTCCCTTCTTCTCTCTCTAAGATCGGCATTCCCTCTCTCTCAAAAACCCTAAACCCATGCGAAAATTAGAGGAGAGAAGTCAGATCACGTTTTTGTACTGGCCCTGCCGCTCGAGCGGAGCTCGAGCTGCAGGGATTTGGATATGGCGCTGGTTTTTTCACTTGATAGATCGGCTCGAGCAGCCAGCAGGCGCCAAGGATTCGGAATGGATCTGGTTTTTCCGCCCGATAGATCGGCTGGAGCCCCCAGCGAGTGCCACTCAGCTGCTTGCTGAACTCGGGCATTTTTCCAACTTTTCACTTTTAACTACCACTTTTTCACTACATACATAGCCTCTTACTGATATTAATCACCTTAATCACATCTAGCTATTACGTTTTCGGTTTCGGGTCCTCACATTCTCCCCCACTTAAAGAAATTTCATCCTTGAAATTGAGTAAAGTACATACCTCAAGGGAACAAGTGAGGATACTTGTCTCGGATCTCCTCTTTGTGCTCCCAAGTGGCCTCCTCCGGTGAATGATTCCTCCAAAGCACTTTCACCAGGGGATAGACTTCGTTCGCAACCTTTGATCCTTTCGGTCTAAGATTTGCAGTGGCTCCTCAATGTAGGACAAGTCCCTGTGAATGGACAAAGTCCCGTAGTTAATTACATGCACTGGATCGTGGATGTACTTTCGAAGCACCGATATATGAAATACATCGTGTACGCCCGCAAGAGTCGATGGTAACGCCAACCTGTAGGCTACCTCCCCGACCTTCTCCAGAATCTCAAAAGGGCCAATGGACCGGGGTTTTAGCTTTCCCTTTACTCCAAACCGGAATGTGCCCTTTGACGGTGAGACCTTTAGAAACACAAGATCTCCTATCTCAAAACTCAGCTCTATCCTCCGCTTGTCCACATAACTCTTCTGTCGGCTCTAAGCAACTTTCAAATTATCGTAAATCATCTTAATCTTCTCTACTGTTTCTTTTACAATCTTAGGGCCCAAAATTCTTTTGTCTCCAGTTTCCTCCCAATGAATAGGTGACCTACACTTTCTCCCATACAACACCTCAAACGGTGCCATGCCTATACTAGCTTGGTAGCTGTTATTATAAGGGAATTCAACTAGTGCTAGATGAATATCCAAGTTCCTCCCATCTCCAAAACAAAAGCCCTCAACATGTCCTCGAGAATCTGAATAGTACGTTCATATTGGCCATCAGTCTGAGGGTGATACGCGGTACTGAACTTCAATTCTGTCCCCAACTCCTTATGCAAGCTCTCCCAGAACCTCGAGACAAAGCGTGGATCTCTATCGGACACTATGGAGGCAGGAACTCCATGAAGCCTCACGATCTCATTCACGTACAATTGAGCCAATCTATCACGCGAATAGGTCGTCCTGATCGCCAAAAAGTGGGCTGATTTCGTCAGCCGATCAACTATAACCCACACGGTGTCATGATTCCTAAGAGTTCTCGGCAAACCTGATTCAAAATCCATAGCGATGTCCTCCCATTTCCAGCTCGGGATGGGCTGACATACTAGGCATTTTCCACATGGCCCATGATATCCCTCTTCATGTTTCTCCACCAGAAAGTCTTTTTCAGATCCTGATACATTTTATTCGTTCCCGAGGAGATGGTATACCGAGACCAGTGAGCCTCCTTCAAGATTTTCTCCTTCAATCCTTTATCATCCGGTACACATAATCGATTTCTAAATCTTAATACACTATCAGCCCGGATGTTAAAATCAGCTTGAGACTCCTTACTCAAATCATTAACAATATCCATGATGAACAAATCATTCACCTGTTTCTCCTTAACTTCACCAACTACCTCTGGTTTAATCTGGAAATACGACAGGAGCATCCTATCACCTTTGGCATAGCGTTGGATATCGCACTGCTTCAAATAATCTAACATCTCCATTTGTTTGACCTGTAGGTGTGCCACATAGGCCGATTGGCGACTTAAGGCATCTGCTACCACGTTGGCCTTTCCTGGCTTGTACTATATTTCACAATCATAATCCTTCAGGAAATCGAGCCATCTCCTTTGCCTCATGTTGAGTTCCTTTTGTTAGAATAAGTGCTTTAAACTCTTATGATCAGAATACACAAGAAACTTCTTGCCATATAGACAATGTCTCCAAATTTTCAATGTAAACACCACAGCAGCAAGTTCAAGATCATGGGTAGGATAATTTTTCTCGTGCACTTTCAATTGTCTAGATCCAAATGCCACGACTTTACCGTGCTGCATCAACACACATCCTAGACCCGCCTTAGAAGCGTCGCAGTACACCTCAAAGCCTCCAAAACCCTCTGGAATAATCAGCACCGGAGCGGTGGTCAAACGATCCTTTAGCTCCTGGAAACTCAGATTGCACTCTTCTATCCACACAAACTTAGCCTCTTTCTTCAGCAACTGAGTCAGAGGTATAGCAATCTGAGAAAAATTCTCTACAAAGTGCCTGTAATATCCCGCCATACCCTTTTTTTTTGGTAAGCAAGTATTTTGGATTAAAGGGAGAAAAATAAGTTACAGAAATTATATTTTATCTCCAAGTAATTTGACTTGGAAATAAAACATAAATTGCTAGGGCATACCCCGAGCAACTTGTACAAAAAATAAACAAAAAACCACCAGGAGGACAAGTATCATCAGAAGCGACAAAAAATGAAGTCTGTCCAATGTTACACACGAACAGACGATAGACGAGAACGTAATCATTCTTCACATTATCCACTTCGGCGTCAAGACCAAATCGGTAATCACTAGGCCAACTTGGCATATGAGCAACTAAGCCAAACCGGCATTGAGAATGGCACTTGGGATCGGCCACAAGTTGGCAATGAAATTCAAATTGAAACCGGCATTTGGACTCGGCCACAGAAAATCCAAACTGGCTAAATTCGACATCGGTGGCCACTTCAACAGGGACCCTCTGAATCGCGCCATCAAACCAGCCAAGAAGGAGGCCATGACCGATCTAGCCGCATCATCCAAACCGGGACAATAGAGGGCAAAATCTGCACTTCTCAGTCCACGTCAGCAGAATGGATTCCATTCCGGCAAATAAAGCAGTGCAAACCGGCATTGCATAGGTGAGATAACGAATACCAAACCGGCATATGAGCCTATGCAATTCCTGCAAGTTCCAGCATACCCCCAACAGAAGACTACATTGATCAACATGCCATCAGCATTGATCATGCCATCAGCAGCGAAATTCGCAGACATACTAGGCAACTGCAGCTAAGCCCTAGCCCCAGCACCAGCAAAATTTTCCAACAAACAAACAAAATCTCCACATTAAAACAACACAGCCAGCTCCAGCATCAAACCAGAGGAGCAAAAAAAAACTAAGAATCAGCAGCCCCAACATTGAATGTCAAAGCACGCCATAAGGCGACAATCAGTAAGAAACCACCGCAACACCAGGCAATCCAATTTGCACATCCTCCAGCAGGTACAATAGCACACCAGCAGCCTACAACATCTCTACTACTATCACCAGGCAGGTGGCGAGCACAAGCAATTAGTCTAAACTGCATTTACGATTCATAGCCTTTTTCCATTCTTTATGTTGCAACTGCCACATTTCCCAAAGAGGGGGCATATCATTGAAGCCCAGCCTCTTAGGTGGACCTTTCCCAGCAGTCACCTCCCCGATAGAAGACACAAATGGAAGATTGACTTCCAAAGGTTTACATGAAGGAGGACGGCCCGCGGAATCAGATTGATTCAAATAATATTTCCGAGCAATCCGAGAGATAGATTCAGGGGTAATATCAGGGTCAATCTCGGCGGACGGACCAGGAGCATCCTTACAGTTTGTAACAGGGACACCAGCAGCAAGCATTTGCTCTGACAGCTGCGATTTGGATTCTGAGACTGATTCATTCTCATCCAAAACACATGGTAAAACTCAGGACACATAACCAGCATCATCCAGAACCACCGAATCAACATTATAGATACCAGGGGCATCAAAAATATCAGCAGCGTTGTGGCCAGCACCTAGTCCAGAGACGGCCGAACTGCTTCCAACTTCACAGCATTCCAGCTTCAACATAGTTGAGCCATCCTCAGACCCCTTAGCCCTATCTGACAGTGCCATCAGGGTAGAGAGATCCTCCACACCCCAAGTCTTGTCTTCTTGCTGAACCGATTCCAGAGCCTTTGGAGAATTTCCTAGGGCAGCAAACCGATCTTCATCAGAGAGATTTGTGTCCAATCTTACAACTACAGCAGATGATAAAGGTGGCAATAAGGAGCTAGCACTCTCATTCCTAGAAGAGAAGCAATCAGTCTCTTCCTTCAATTTAGAAGCAACCAAATTGCTCTCAGAGCAAGCCTCGCTGAGGGGATCAGGGAGACGAGGAGGCCCCGATGGAATCAGGGGATCATTCATCTCACAGGATTCCAAATCAGCTAGCAATTGATCAGGTGGGCAAGCCTGAACAGGCATCCCTTGGGCAGGAGGGGAAAATTTGGAGGAATCAGGCTGTAAACTGGCATTCTTAAACCGACATTTAGCTACAGCATGGCCAATTAGATGACAGCGACCGCATCGAGTCGGTTTCCATGAGTATTCCACCTTCACCTTCAGAATAGATTCGGAACTAGGTTCAGGTCTGATGGCGATGCATTCCGGGAAAGGGCCATCAACTCCAACCTCCACACAAATCTTTGCAAAGGAGACATTTTCCATTCGAGCGGTTCTGGGATCAAGGAGCAGAGGGATTCCAATGGTACTTGCAATCCAACTAAGCCCTGTTTGAGTCCAGAACTGAATCGGAATATTGCTCAGTTTAATCTAGATGGGAAAACGCTTATGCTCTACCTTCGTCAACACCATTCCCGGCGTCCACCGCTTGAGGAAGATAGCTTTCCCAGAGAATACCCAAGGACTAGCGTGAAGGCATTTGTCCATCAACTCCAAGGATGAAAAATGGAAGAAAAAGAACCCGGTGTCATTTCCAGCTATGTGCTTAATGCCGAATCGGGCCCATAATTTCCTGGCTATGGCTTTGACAGCCAGGAAATGTGGGTGGGTGTCAAGAAAATAACCTACCAGAGTAAATCCCCATAAATCAAGGCCTTGGTCGACCACATCAGGAGGGGGAGAGAAGGCCCCCAAGTCAGCAATGGGATTCTGGGGGGTAGTAAGACAGAGCACTTACCGACCCAGCAACATCCTTCTGGATGACTTTGTTCCAGGGAAGAGGAGCAACTGCGACACACTCACTACTGGAATAGAGCTCCTTAGGCTTCGAACAAACCAAGAAGGGAGCATCAGGAGCAGGACGGGATGAATCGTCAGTCTTCTTCAGCTGTGGGAAAGGAAGAGAAATCCCACCGTTGGATTTTGAATCGGAGAACGACGGAGGAGGAGGAGATGGGGGAGAAGAGGAGGTCAAGTCCAGACGGGACCCTATCGGGGCCAACGACGGCCCGGCCATGGCCAGCGGCGACCAATAAGAGCAGAACCAGATTCCACACGAATTTGAAAGTTAGAGAGAAGGAGGAGACTCTCTCCCTATTTTCCCCATTCGGCCATCAAAATTTAGACTTATATCCCGCCATACCCAGAAAGCTACTAACCTTGGTCACAGAAGTTGGTTTGCTCCAACTTGTAACAGGTTCTATTTTCTTGGGATCTACAGAAATGCCACCATCAGAAATTACATGTCCCAAGAACATGCCAAAACTCACACTTACTCAGCTCGGCATACAGTCTGTGACGACCCGACTTTTTCCACCATAAAAAGCCGTCGTCAAATCTAATTCATATAACT